>OZ024693.1:23289473-23471266 GCA_964016905.1 Perithous albicinctus | reverse complement strand
ACGCATGCATACATCCACTCATATACGCCTGTTTGGACATTGCAGATACATGCAATACTTGCGTACCCCTTTCTCCGTGTTAGTACGCGTGTATGTCTACTGTGCAAATCTTACGGCGCGTCGTATAATGGGACGGCTGCTCACTTTAAACATGGTAAATAACTCGCAGTGGCGACGCTTTATCTGGAGCGAGAGCACCAAAGAGAGAATAGCCCTCCCACTTTTGTTTTCACTAACGCGTACGCTAAACTACGCGTTCACCAATTTCGACTTGGACCCCTTTGGCATGCACGCAATGCAGTATATGCGGCAGTTGTATATATACAATTGATCGGGAGTGTGTGTGTATCTGTGTATGTGTGCTTCGTTGTCCCCGCTTCATCCTTCAACCGGTCGACTCGCTCTCTCACATTTCCTTACGACTTCAAGAGAGGCTCCTTCCTCGCACCCAGGAGCGGCGAGATTAAGAAAAGAAACGAAAGCAAAAAGGTGGCCCTCGGTCATTTTGCACGTCTTGCTGTTTTCTTTCGTTCTTTAACGCGACTCCTTTCTCACTTCAATTGATCTCAGATTTATCGCGTCCGCTCTGAATTTTCAAGGCCGGACGGCGCAGTGGAACGGAACGAAAGTTCGAACGGACGTGTGCTAATAACATAGGATATTACAGGCGTGAATGTATTACGATCCTATGTCTTGCTTTGTACTTATCGCTCTCCGTCTTTTCTCAAGTGGAAGGTAAAAGGGACGGGGTCCAGTAGACCATGTGATCGACGATATATGGACACCCGTTTGCCTCCACATTGTCGTACCGTTGCACGTTCAATCACTTTGGCTTCGAGTACTTCAGACACTTATGTGTGTATAAATATGCATGTGACATATGTAGGCCGGTTACCATCTACTGTTTTATGCACTATTAACAGTCATTTAATTCTCTATAACTGTAATTTACGACAATCTCACGGTGACGTGAGAATATATATAATGCGAATCGGATCTGGAGACACGATGTGCGCCTCGAGACCTCACCATTGTCTTGTCATTGGGTTGAAATGAATCTGGCATTCGTTCCTCATAGAGTCGTCTGTATGCGTTTCGTTGGCAAAAAAATGCTGCTACATAGATCACGCAATAATGTTTGTTGCAGAGAGAAAGCCGGACGCACTTACACCTCGTTAAGATTATCAGCACGAAAGACAACGAGTACGACATAAAATGGTTAAAGAAAGCAAATAACTCCTCGGTTAGCTTGTAAAAATCAAGTGATCCTCATCAAGATCTGGATTCCAGACTCGTTTCGACTGCTTGACTCGAATTATGTCTAATAGCGCCATGCCGGCACTGCAAAACCACGCGATACTTGGCTTCCATTCCACCGCGCGATGACTCAGTTTTACGAGGCCAATAAGTTGCTCTACCCACACTCGACCATCCGCAACGATTATCAGGCCAACTGAACGATACTAAATGGTATATGGTCACTGGCACTTTAAACTGCCTTACAGAGTGAATGCCCTTTGAAATATGTTGAACTGTCGGTAAATAGGTACTTTTTTTAGCGCTCTTTGACTAGTCAATCGTTATATAGTTCCACATATTAATTTATACCACAACTCAAGAGGATATACTGTCGAATGTTCAGGCAACTCGATTTAGCTCTTCCGTGGTGCTTTTGAAACATTATTTTGAAACAGGAGATAGAATTCCCGTGGGCTAGTGAAACACGAAAAGTCCGATCGATCCCGCAATGCGTCACCGTATATCTATATCAGCATAATCAGAATAGTTGCGCTGAAAAGTCGCAGGTGCAGTAGGGCGGTTTGGACGAAACGATTTTTGAGAAACGCAAAACTGGCTGAGCCTCTCAACCATTTTACTATTTTATATCTGTGGAATGTATACATTTTGTACGCAATCATCGTTGCAGTTGAATGCAGTATTTATTATTCGGTCATTTGTTTCATATATCAAAGCCAGTGAATCGAATTTAGTTTCGAATCACTCGTTTGATTACACGTTTTTTTTAAACTTATATGAGATTACGGATTAATTACGTTGGGGTAGCTTGCAGTAGGTCGGTTCGTTTAGTCAGCGCGGATCACCGAATTTCCGGGTGCGTCAATGAGCTTTAATGAGCAGGCTGGAAAGGAAAACGAGGCCGGGTCAGTAAACGTGTGATGGCAAAGGCTGGGAGCTTGCGGATGGATACACGCATGTCACTGATGTGTTAAACTGAGACCACTGACACGACCGACTGACTATACCTAAATGATACAGTTACTGGCCGTATAAGAAAAATAAAATGCAGTTACTGGCATACTCGTATCTCCTTCTACCCTGTGACATAGCCAAAACAGCTTGACATATGATGTGGCGAGAGTAAACGTAGCGTACTACCGGTGAGACATGCCGAAAATAGGAACTAAGCTCCTATTATCTTGTTCATCTACCCTGCACTTGCAGCGTGGATTTCCTATTTCTGTCTCCGATCCCGTTTCGTAGTGTCATCGTCACTCTCTCTCGGATCGCTGTTTATTAGCGCAGTCTAATAGAAAAGAGAGGCACTGAAATGCTAACCAATTCGTGAATTGTTTCGAATTTGCACGTGAAGATGTTTTAGATTCTAATTATTCAACTCAGCTTTTCGTTGAATTTAAATTCAGATGCACGTGATCAATATTCTCTTGATTTACGCGTGATTCACATTTATGTATTTTCTTCGAGGATTCGAGCACTTTATTGAAACCGAAAACCATAACCTGTATTTTAAAAAAAATGTTCGAGGTCATTATTCGCTCACGTTCACCTGTGTGGACTTGAATACCTTCTGAATATCTGTGAAAAACTTTACATATAGTAGTAGGGGAAGTTCAGGATTCCTGAAATGTCAGTAACGCGATGATGCGTAACCAGCGCCGGCGCCACATCGCATATCGCATCAAAAGGTATAAACAAGTCCAAAGCACAGAGTCTACACCGGACGAGGTTTATACGAGCGGACAAGCGGCGCGCGAGTTCATACAGTCGCGCACAGCTAATTTTATCCTCTCGTTTCAGCGTGAGTGTATAGCTAGCGAACTACTTAACGCGGACCAGGGCGATAAAGCGAGAGTGGTTGAAATGCGGCTACAGGAGCATCACCGACGAAACGGTTGAGGTTAACTCAGTTTCGACATGTGCTCCCAGAGTTTTGACTACGAGCCGACTGGATTGCGTGGATATTAACTCTTTTTGTAGCCCAACATCCAAAACTGGGATATCTTAATTATCCCAAGATTCTACCTTCGCCATACAAAATAAGATATTGCAAAAATTTGAGATGTATACACTGCGTCAGGTACTGAAGGTATAACACCCATCTTCGTCATTGAAGATCACTAAGGAAACTTGCCTTTCGCTGCTATGTTCTTGGAAATTCACGTTTTTCAATAGACTTAGTGGTTGGCAAAAATTGAAGTCTTCAACATTATATACGGGAACGGTGACTATTGAGATCGCCCTTTAGACCCATTGGAATCATAATGATCCTATCCATCGCGACTCTACGACCCCGCAAGGATTCAAAGCCGCGACCCGTCGATCTACCCGCCGTTCTTAGACGAAGGCTGCCGATTCAATTCTGTTCGCAGCCTCAACGTTCCTTAGACTTCTCTTCCGACACTCGGGCATTAAGGTTGTGGCATACAAGTAAAGCTTCACTGCAGGTTTCAATTCTTCGAATTTCTTCGGTTCTTCGTTTCTTTGTTCTATTTTTTTTTTATTCGTTTAACTTCTTCTTCTTAATCCCTTCTTTGTTTCTATACAATGTGGTTGAGCGTTCTTCGTATATCCGCACGCCATGGCCGTGTCTTTATCTATAGTCTCAGCAGAAGCACACCTCGTTCCATAGACTTTTGGCGAGGGAGCCGAAATATATTAGCTCTATGAAAAATGTCGATTCCAGGACTGGGCGAGCAGCGCGCTGCACGGTCGTTAAATCGTTTTACGAGAGGAACGCTCGAGGTCCACTGAAGTTTCGGTCTGTTGTGCTCTATACCGTTGTACTGCGGATGGTCGCGGTGCCAGCGGTGCCCATGGGCTCTCCGGACCGGTCGATTCTGCGCTGTTTTAAAGAGAAAGAACGATGTATAGTGAGAAAATGATACACAGGAGGGAGAGAGAGTGAGAGAAAGAGAGAGGGGTGGGGGAGCGTGAAAGCATGCGGCAAGCATAAACGAGAATATCCCGCCAGATACGGAATATATTATACAGTATATCCGAGAAACGTTGGAAATATTCCGTGAGTTGAGCGAGGCAAATCGTTTTTCAATAATTGTGCGCTACCGCAGTGGCAAACGTCGGGGTTCCTGGCGAAGAAAAGGTTGAAAAACAGATAAAGACATAAGCCACGGAAGAAACGTGCTCGCTTTATGTATCTTTAGGATCTCCGGCTAGAATCCAGTGTGAATAGCGATCACCAGTATCAGATTTCCAATACCTAAATCCAAATATATTAGACCAAAAATAGCAGCACTTGTGAAACAGTGCCAAGAAGTACTTTTTTCTTGTGTTATATATACACACAGAAGAAAAAAAATCTACAGCCTCCGGATTTGTTTTCTCCTTACTTGAATTCGTATTTCCTAGAACTTGCTAAACGTGATAACTATTTTTTAACATATATGATGCCACTTAAAATTTCCTTGAATTACAGTCTAACAAGTTCATCTCAGTGCAGACTCGGTCAGTAACTTTTGAAATGCCTTCACACGTGTTCCAAGAATTCGGACACCCGTCTCTTTTACTTCTACTTTTCTTATTTTCTTGCCGGTGGTAGTAGTAGTAGTAGAAGGCAGCTGTACTGACTACGGCTCGTTGACAATTTCCTTGATGTTACGCCTCGTCATCATGGTTGTCGTGCGGAACGCCGTGACGGGGTGGAGAACATACTCTTTCGTTGACACTGTCGCACTTACGATCCGTGTAAATATAGGTATACATACAACATTCCTCTCCGGAGAGGAGCTTGAGAGGCCGTTGGATGGAACAGCGTCTCGGATGCTAGACAGACTGGATATACCCTAAGATGTTATCCGTCGTCACGGCTAGAGATCGTAAATTTGTCGTACTCGCAAAGTACGTCTCTTTCTATCTTTTTGGTTACTTATTGCGTTCGGAATAAATGTGCTCGAGTGTTAAGCGTTTTTGCGCTGGTGATAGGCAATGCAGCACAGGTGTCAGTCCACCACCTTTTGGAACTATTCTCAAATGCATCACATCACTGACGGTATCACGTAGACGTCGTTGGCATGGTATTGTCGTTTCACGTCAGCGAATAATGGTATTGAGGCCATCACAGAAACCCTCGTCTACGACTCTAGGTCTTTTAGGTCCTCTGCAGCGAAGAAACCTATATTATATGCCCACCTAGCCTCTCATATGTGTGTCGCAGCATTTTATCGTTACCTCCTCCACATGGGTTTTTTTTTGTCGTCGCTTTTTTACTCTGTCGACTCTTATTCATTGCGTTCTTTCCCTCGATTTGCTCGATTTTTTTATCGTTGCTCTGGAATCTCCGGCGGCTTCTGGTATTCACGCGGGGGTCTCTCTTCCGTGCCCCAGTAATTAGAAAATGTATCCCCTTTCTGGTGTAGCGCTATAAGCGTCAGCAAAACCCGGTGTGCGGCACATTGCCTCGCTGCTTCAGCCTGTTTTAGTGCTTACCCGCTCCTCCTTCTACTGCTGGCTATACTTCTTGTACTTGCATGCCGAGCGGACCACGCACCTCGTGTAATTAACGTCTCGGGTGTATCGTAATTTATTAATAACGCGCTGCCGAGTTTACTTAGTAAACGCACTAATACCAGCAGGGCAGAATATACATAGAGGTGAAATGGGGTTATATATGGGAAGGAGTGGAATAGCGGCGATGGCCACGCCGGATCCATGATGACGTCAAAACCATTATCGTCCCGGTTGTAACGACGGTTCTGATGTGGAAACGGTGGAGCTTCTAAGTACCGCACTATGGAGCATTACCGGAACGGAGTATTAATTAATGATGGGAAAATGTCTCCTTGTGTACATGTATTGCTGTAATAGTATTTATGCCATAACCTTTGGCCTCATTGAGCAATATCGTTTGGATAGCGTCACATAGATATCTCCAGCAAAAGTTCAGTGGGACTGGAAGAGCTGCTTTAAAAAAAATTCCAGCCGGAAAAGCTTACAAAAGTATGGTAAAAATAAATTTGCCGTTCCTGAAGTCCTGATTGCATCCTATTAAGAACTTGCCGAAGTTGTATGAAAGTATGGAATTTGTATAGGAGGTTCATTTGCTATTTTTGACGTTTTTGCACTCAGTAGTATAACGATATTTGACAGTAATGTTATATCTGAATTTTCTACTCTTTTTTTTTACTTTCAAAGCCCTATATCAAATTTCGTGCTGTTCAGATTTACACCTGTTTACAATACCGTAGTCAATACTATTCTTAGAGACTGGCGGTAACATTTCGGCTCCTGTTCTGAAGTGTTATATACACTGTATATGGTATACACCGCGAGGATATGGGGACTCTTTTACCGGGACCTAATCCGTAGTGAAGGATCCTGCAAGGTGTCGGACGTGTCTCTTGACTCGTGGAGTTTCTTTCCTCCGCGTTTTCATGCTCGAGCGAACCCTATCCCGCCGGCTCACCACACAACGATCTACGGCCACAACTAATGTTTACACTGAAAACGACACGCTAGAGACCTATAGAATCGGGTGTACTGTGTGCTCGTGTGGACCGTCGACTGCGGAGAGGTTTTATTTCTTGACGTCGCGTCGCGTTTCTCACCGAAGCGTCGCCTCGCTGAACGCGTCTTGAGCTGACTCTCCACAGCTCACCCCTTTTATATACTTTTCCCTCGATCTTACTCTCGTCCCCACAATTTCTTCGTCGTGATTTTTAACCTCTCGCACAATTCTCGAATGTACACCCTCATACTCATCGATAAGTCAATTCTCTCGATCGTATTCTAGCTTCCTCGAGGCGCTATTTTCCCGCATGGTACTTCAGTAACTAAGTAAAGGCTAACTAACTTTTGTCCATTCGAAACGTGAATTCTACGTTATAGCATTAATTAGATTCAGTTTATTGTACTCTTGTGCCTTGAGTATTCGAGGTGAGATTAACGATCCGACATGCCTTGCTTTTTTCTTTTTTTTTTCTTTTCTTATTATTATTATAGTCCGTGCGTTCGACAGCTCACATGCGTGTCGGGACCAGGTTAAAAACACTGCAGGATAGCCAGGCTATAAAAAAGTATTACTCAAAAGTGCGTTAAACAGTGTTCTGCTCGTTTAATGACGCGCGCGCCATAGCTAGCAAGAAACGACACGAGGTTCTTCTTCTCGTGCACAAGAGAGGGAACAGAGGCGGTAGACCGTGACGAAACGCCTCTATTTTATTTGCCGGACGTGGCTCTATCTTTTCGGGACGCTCGTCCCCCTGCACTTATCTGAGTCTCACGATCTCAATCCCTCGGTTTCAAGTCTCTCGTTTTAAAGAGTCTTCCCGCCCCTGTTGGTCTCACCTTCAAGCTTCTCGAATTTCCTCGATTCCCTTTCTTTCTATAAGTCACGTCACGCCTTTATTTTTCGTGTTTCTGTTTTTTCTTTTTCCCTAATTCCGTGTGGGTTCAAGATATAGGCTCCAGTTCCTCTTGACACCTTTGGGTCTTGGGTCCTCGCTCGCAAGTTGTCAAGATATCAACTCGACCCACTCTATTGTCGAACTCGATGAGCCTTAAAGAATCTGACTTCACTAAACTTGCCAGGAATAATCCGTTCCGAAGGGCCAGGCAGCAAACTTTTATTTTCTTTGGCGAAGCAATTTAGCGACGGGTCCTCGAGTCCGGTTTCGCATCGGACCCGCCGCGATCATCTAATTTTATATTCGAACGTGTGGCGAGCGTCTCTCGTCGCGGATCATCGAGAGAGATCGAATCTTCGATGCAACGAAACGAGGGGCCCATCCGAACGAGATCCCCGAGTACCTTATATATTTCGCTGCCTCCATCTTTCTCACTTATGCCGATAGTATCTCTCTATTCCGGCAGGACACGATTCATGTCGTTGTCGTCGTCGTCGAAAGGCCCATCGCAATTTCGCATTTCCCCTTTCTCTTGGCTCTGGGCCCAATCGGAGGCTCTCGACCTCCGTTTTATTTGAACAATTTAGGGCAGGAAGAAGACAATCGAAAATCGAATCGAGTCGAGTTCAGCGCGGTATACAAAGAGAATGAGAAGGAGCGATACAAACGAAGCCAACGAAAGCCTCTGCGACGTTTGGCAGAGGCGGCGAGGGCCGCATAAGAAAAGAAAAATCAGAATAAAAAGGCTAAGGGAATAAAGAAGGGGGGAGAAAAAACATAAACCGAAGGAAGGATGGCACGGCTCGGTGTGCTACTGCTGCAGAAACCACGAGAGAGGATGTATGTGGCGAGGGAGAAAAGATACGAGAATTACGCGCGCGGGAGGCTCGGATCAGTAAAAGAAAAAGAGAGACAGAGCTCGAGAAAAATAAAGCTGGAGATAGGACCCGTTATGGAGATGAGAGGGCCACCGCGTACAATGCCTTTCGGCTTGGACCCTGAATTCATATATATATACATATATTCTTTAAGTATAGGGCCCGATCTCTCACTACGGATGCGGCAGTGTTTGCTGCGCATGCGGCGTGCCTCTGCACAGCAGCTCGCGCTCTCATCCGGGGCCCCCTCACAATGATCCAAATATGTTTTCTGTATAACAAAACGCTTTTATAAATGTTTATCATTAATTTAAATATTATCTGATGCGGGTGGCATTCGATGCTTTCTCCTCGAGTATATGGTATTTATACAGCATCGTATAATGGCTGTGTATAGTATCTTTCCCGAGGACCTCTTCTTCTCTTGACTTACGACACCGGTAGTCTCGCGTCCTCCGAGATGAGAAATGGTTCTGTGATTTTTCACTGCCTACCGCAGTTACGGGCAGTAAGAGGGCAAAAAACTCTTGATGGAAAGATAAAGTCGTGATAAAGAGAAAGCAAAAGTATATATATATATATGTCATTTCTTATTAAGTCTTTCAACCCCTTCGTTTTTTGGACCTTTGGTATTCTCGAATCTCCTTTCAGTGCAGATATGCTTTTCGTCGTCACGAATGAATTAGAGATGAAGAGAGAGAGAGAGAGAGATGAGGAATGAGCGAATGACAAACTTTGCCGTCTCTCGGCCCCCACGAGCCGACGAACTTGGACTGCTTTGGGTGCAGTTCGAGTTACATTCAGCATGCGAGCAACCCTTCGCGGCCGTTCAGCCAAACTTCACCTTTACTCTTTTTCTTTACCACGACTCTTTCTTTGCTTCAACTTCTTCAACGTATAGGGACACACGCGCGCGCCCACGCTTATGTATATATGACGCAAATGAATGTATATATTCATAGAGTACTCTCGTCTACTCGTAATATGCTGTACGTTAGGTACCTATACTTTTACGTACGTGCGCAGTGCATATAGTAGTAACCAACGGCTAAGGCTACAGGGCGCCACACTCGCTCGCTCGTTCGCTTGCCAACGGAAGCTCCATAAATATTTCATGTCAAAGCCTCGAGACCAATATCGTGGCAGTCGACTTCTTGTCGGGTGTGTATATCTACTCTTCGGGAGCTTTAGCTCCCTCGAGTCGACTAAGCGACGAGAAGTCAGCGAGTCGATTTTCTACACATATATACATATACATATGTATATTATAGAAGCAACTACGTATTTGTGTACCATAAAAGAATCGGTTTACCCTTTGATTTAACCTATTCACTTGCTGTACACCATAATAAATCATACCTCGATTAAAATACATGTTTGAAGATCTTCGGATGCAAAAAAAAAACTTTTCTTCCACAAAAAATTGTTCGACTACTGTCTTCTCTATCTGACAAATATTTCCAACCTCGTATGGTACCGATCCCCTCTCAAATACATATGTTAAATCGGTGCAAATAATAAACGCAGATTTTTTTTTGAATGCGTATTACTAACGTTAATTAATGATACTTTCGTTGCAGAAAATCTAGCTTGTTAAAACAACCGTATTCTATCCTCTGTGTGCAGATGTACAAATATATTTAGAACGTCTGTTGCTAGAATACGAATTACTAAATATATAAATGGCATCCGTGGCTGCGCTGCGTCTTTTAATAATGACATCTCAGAATATAGTCTTGTCTCGTGTTTTAAATACTGCAATCTGACATTATTTTAATAAATAATGCTAAATCTCCAAACATCCTCGATGCTAAATATAGTATTTTGTATTTGGAGAAAATATTGCATAAAACAGAAATAAACCACTTACAATTATTGCTTTAACCAAGTAACGTTCGGTGCAGCCTATCTATACATAGATGCCCCTTCAGCCAGTTGCCGAAACTGTTACTCCGTATGCAGTAAAATTGTAGTTAGTACCGAACGGGGCTGGATTCGCAACGATACAGCTCTGGGGGATACCCGAAAGTGTTTCACAAACTTTGAACTTAAGTAATTGCTATCGCGAAAGGGGAAAAGGGGTGGATAACGTATAGAAGGAGAGCTGATCCAAGTGCGCTTCCCTCGAGTATCCGTCGGACGTTTGGCCATTGTCTGGATTCTTTGCAATTGTACATATATATACTGCGCTATCGTATATACATATACAGTGTTGTAGTCGAGAGCGTTGTCTTAGATAGCAAAGAGAGTTTCTCTTTGACTTTAATCCGTGGGGTCGCCGTCGTATTGAATCAAGAATGACGAGAGTAGCTAGATAAAGAGGGAGAAAGCTAAAAGTACAAAAGAGCGAGACGGAAAGACTTTGCAATACCCCAAGACTTCGATCATCGTAATTACGACTAGTATTTCGCGTCCGGGCTAATCGAACTCTTGGGCGCTTCCGCCGGAAGTGTAAAATACAAGTTTAGCGATTACCTAGCTTTTTATATGTCTGTTTGCGTCTGTCTATAGACCACCGGGTTATAGCTGGAGGGTCTTAAGAGCGATCAGATCAGATTAAAATTGAACGAGTATTGCTCACGCTGATATCAAGAAATAGAATTAATTTTCGTCTATAGAAAATCGATTGTGTAACAACTTTGTTCTCTCTCTTTCTCTTTCTATCTCTCTCTCTCTCTCTCTCGCTGTAATCTAATGCTGTGCCATTCTTCGTATATTCGCATATGTGATACAGCCACTACTGTTTTCTCTATACCTTCCGGTAACGCGGATTTACTGTACCACAGTGTGCCATTTATTATTCTCGAACATCTAGAAACACCGTGCGGGAGAAATAACGTTGCGACTCTGTGTCGCAGGCCTCAGTCACTTACAACGCGAAACGATTCCCCTGTGGACATTAGAACGACCCCGGATGCCCGATAAAACTGCTGTACGGACGACTTCCTCATGCTAGACAAACTGCTACGGGTATAGTTTCCATTCGGTATCTTACATACGAGACGACTATCCATTTATTTATTTAACGCTTTAAGGACCCGACTAGTGTGCTCTCAGTGTACATAATAAAGTACGTGATATCCATGTAGTATACAATTTTTAAATACTTATGTGTCAAGTGGCATTTTTTTATATGTTTTTCTTTCTACCACAAGAAATATTTGATCTTAACAGCAATAAAACTGTATTTAACAGTATTTCTGCAATCAATTTTATACACATTATTGTATTACGTAAATTCATGAATTCTCCTTCATTCAAACAATTCGAATAATATAAACATGTAAACATGATTTTATTTAATTGGCATTATCCATGAATATCAGCTGTTAAAGGATTTTGTCTTTACGTGCCGTAAACTCAAATAATAAAATGTTACGACAACGCCTTCGTTGTAGTAAACATCAAAATATTTTGATACTCCGATCAAAGCATCCCAGGAGAGGCCTTTCTTCACGTCCGGGACGCGCATCCCTTGTGTGACCCAAATAAGGCGGACGTTCCCGGAGCGTTTGGAGGCTTCGTTGGAATGTGCGCATCGAGCGATAATGGGTAGAGAGAGGAGGATCTACGTGCACGTAGAGTCAGAAGCTTTCACTACCACTATACTGTGGGGTTCCACTGTTGAAACGGAAGGTAAACGTCCAGGCGCGTTACCACAACAGTATACAACAGTATGTATGTATGTATGTATTTTGTCGTAAACATACGACTACATCTATACCGCAGGAGTAGGTACACAGAACGCTGAAAATGTTTCCAAGAGATTCCTCTTGCAAAGAAGAGCAAGTCTGGTGAACAAGATCCGTGGCGGCATGTGCGAACGATAAGGCGAGTCGCGGCGTGAGCCAAGCATCAGGCATAAGGGGAAAAGGGAAGAGTATACGTGCGGACGTGGAGAAATGCCGTGCTTCTGCTTCTGATCCTTGTGGCCTTGTTCCGTCGGTGCTTCGTGCTTCTGTACCATACGTATACTGCTGGCCCGGGCCACACGAGCGTTGCTACTCATCCTCGATGGCCCTCTCTACCTTCTTCCCGACACACCTCGTGTGTATATGTACTCTCTGCTCCTCCATGCTGGGGAGAGAACTCTCGGTCGCTCACTCTGTGTCTTACATGTTCCGTGAATCTTGACGCCGGAGTCCTGCAGCGAAAGCTGTATCTTCTCTATCTCATCCTTACCGTGTCCCTTGTGAAAATAGGACCCAGGACCAACACTACCAACGCACTTTCATCTCGTATCTCGTTCGAGTAAGCGAATTGGTATAAGAAGCACTGTTAGCAAAGGGTGAAAAGAGTAACAAACGATATAATTCGTATACCATGACATTCTTCGGTGGCATGTCGACTGACCGTTGTAACATGTGTTGCACATACTTATGTGCTTCTCTGTGTGGCTCTTTCAATATTACAATTTATTCCATTTAGCCAACTTTTGGAACACTCTCACCTACTACATATCACTGTGACTCTGTCGACAGGATGTTTCAAATCTTGTAGGTTTTCTTGCTCTTGAACAGATTCATCATTGGTTCATAACTGTATTTGGTTCTTATTTCGCAATACGTTTTGAATACAACAATTGAGTTATATTTTATTTCTATTTGTATTTGGAGCCCAAAGTCTAATCAGGATACACAAAAAAAAAAAAAAAATCAAAACAAAATCCCTTTCTCTACCAATTCAATAAACTGAATTTCTTGTAAGCAACTTATTAAAATTCTTCTCATTTCGATTCACGGATATATATTCTATGTATAAATCCAATAAAACCTATCGTGCATGAGAGCGTGTCTGAAAAAGCATAAAATAAGTAATAAAAGTCGAGAGCTTGTGATATATGAACCTTCTTTTTTTATGTGCGGATCATAAACTTACATTTCTTTGTATATATTTGAAAACTGTCTACATTTTTTTTACAACCATCCATTGCGGTATTAGTCGATGCGGGCGAGCGGTGGATAATCGTGATTTTTATATTATTATTCACATGTCGTGTGCCTGCGACGTAGCTGCGATGAGATAGGCGGAAAGGAATGTGGCCGGAAACGGTTGGACTCCTCTCGTGGAGTGAAGAAGAGCCAGACAGAAGCGCTCGGTGATAGCTCTGTGCAGTGTGAAATGTCCCGAGAAGCGAGAGAGAACTCCCCCAGCAGCTAGACTCGTAAACGCGTGAAGCCGGGAGAGAATCGAGTTTCTTGATGCGTGATGCCGGCAGCGCAGGATCGCTGCAATACAGAGAGAGAGAGAGAGAGTAAGCGAAGGCAGCACCACAACGAGCGACGCATCACCTGTTACGTTCGGGAATTCCCCTGGACGGCTTCACCATCGAGTACAGCCTAGGCCATTATATAGACAGGGTCTACACAACCCACATCAGCCTCACTCACCACACACTCGAGATCCCGAGACGTTCACATCTCCGGTATACTCGATGCCTGGCACTATATAGCATCGCACAATGGATCCCATTAATTGATACTTCGCCTCTTGCTCGCAAAGGCGACCCCTCACCTCGTTGATTCGATTGGAAAAGTGGAGGCACCGCGAACCACAGTAAAGGCTATACCCAAGAAATTATATTATACTACATACTCGACAGTAATTCTGATTGAAGAATAAAAAGCGAAGGAAAAATAAAAATAAGAGTTAAAAAGAAAAGATTCGTGATTGATAACTGAAAGTCAGTGTATAGTAATTAAATGAAAGTATGTGGGAAATAGTATGGCTACAAATGATCCGATAAACATCAGATGTCGTATGTATGAAAAAATCGTGTTAATATACAGAACCCGATGAATCGCGTCGTCCATATTGCGTATGCGGGGTATACTCAGTAGCGTGGAGTTTCAAGATAGATTATCGACGAAACGGACACGAGAGCGATGTGTGACAGGTGAAAAAAAAAAGAAAATTCAAATAAAAATAAAACCATAACGCTTCGGATATCGTTCGCGGGGAATTCGAGCAGTTTCGCCATTCGCACGAACACGTTTTACCATTTGCGAAAAAAAAAGAGAAAAAAATAAATAAATTATTGATGATGCATCCGGTGTTCTGGATCACGCGAGAACTCTAAGTGTATATATGTACCTGCTGACCACTGCGCATACGTGTTGTCGTGAGCGGATGGTGTATTATTTTGTACTGATAGAAGAGAGATGACGATCGACGGTCGACTCACTGGCGTCGACTCGTTACAAACAGCACACACAAGAGTTTTCGTCTCGTTTTCAAAATACATGGAAACACGTCAACATCGGATGTACACGTACGGTTACAACGTAAACCGTAGTGTCGAGTTTACAGAATCTAGATTACAGGCATAACAAGAACCAGCGCGTGCAGAATGTCACTCTTTCAGCTTATCTATGACAATGATTTTTAAAGGGCACAAAACATGGGCGGGGAATTCGAATATGGAGGTTTCTCGTTAAATTATTTGCGTTGTCGAAATACATATCTCCTATTTATATCGGCGTACGTTGCATAGAATGAACATGCGAGCACAAGTCATTTTTCGTCGATGGAGTTTTGATTGGAAATCTCATTGTTTATTGCTTCATATTTTCATTTATACTCACTGTGTCTCGTCATGAATTTGGAAGGGATCTCGTAAGAATTACGTGTTTCTCATGATTTCGTAAAAATTGTGACTAGCTACACTCATGACACTTCGAGGTGTATAAAAAAATTAAGTTCTGTTGGTTGTGTGTTCTTTCAATATTCAACCAGAATTGGGTATTGATGAGCCAAAATATTGACTAACCAAAATAGAATCCTTTTTCTGTATTAGATTCGAGTTTCTTAAGCTTTCGACGTATCGTACATCATTATTATTTTATCTATTTATAGCCACCTGTATCTGTTTTATTATTCAGGTGGAAAATGGGGTTGAAACGAACAGACACGAAAGAGCGTTACAAAGCTCTACCTTTATGTGTTCCACATTCCGAATATTAGCAGACATCGATATCGAAACACGCTATGATTACTAAACATCAGTTTTCCACTCGCCTGTTGTTCTATCTGAATATATAGTATCTGATGTAAGTCACGAGAGAGAAGATCTCCGTGAAATTGATTACGATCGATCGACTGAAATTGAGTATATGATTGCCGCTGATGTACATCCAGTAAAACAGAGTTCCTCCTGTGCAGATTTTATTTTACCTGTATATATAACTCTACTATATGCATTTATGGTTTGCTGTACAGAACTTTGCTTTCACTTTCTATTACGCGTACACTCGTGCTTATTACGCGAGTTAGGACCGTGAATCCGGTGCGCGAATCCCGGGAGAACACGTGCTTTACCTTGTATCACGAAGTAAGACCGTCAGATGCTCGTCGCGCAGTTATATATCAGGCGTAATAACGCCTCAAGAGGTACAGAAGGGCACTAATACGTTCGCTTTCTACCTCGCGTTGAATCTATCGAATTGGAAGCGCGTTCAGCACGGTAATTGGTGCAATATAGTGGATATGAAATCGCCGAGACTGCCGGTAGCATGAAGAAACGTATCGGCACCGTGCGATCCTTTATTTCACCACAAAAACATTTCTATTATCTGCTTCAAACAAGATGAATGCATCCGTTTAGTCAGACAAATTATTTCATCATAACAATAAAATTATAATAACTGATATTATATTTATTATTGCAAATAATAAATAATTATATTCAAAATAATAAACGTAAATGATTTCTCATTGAAATGATGTCGAGCCGTCCACCGGACGCTGGAGTCATTGTTCACTTCGAACCGGTGTTATAATTTATTTTATAATAAGACCAGATAATATTTTATATCCTTCGTGCGGAATGGCAATCAGTGGAATCGGAAAGAAAGGAAAGGATGTATATCATATGGTTTCTCGATTAAGAATTCATGCGGCGAGAGCGTTCTCATATATCAAAAACAGGAATTAGCATCGAAGATGCGCAAAACGCCTCGAAGCTTCCGACGGGATCTCAGGGGGGAACACGTCCATGCGCTATAAGATTCATAGCTATAATACGACTATAAACGATTCTCAAGTGCCTTTCTCAAATAGCGTTGCAGGTCCACACTGTAGGCATATGTTATACGTTTTAATGGCACATGCTCATGTTTATGGCATATATTTACAACAGTACACACATACACACACACACACACACACACACGCACACATATATATAAAGTATATGCGTGTAGCTTTTCGCGACAAGCTGCGGCGCACGTCGTACTGACGGGATACGGCGATTACTCGTGGTAGCGCGAGCGATTCGCGAGGGCGAGAGAACCCGGCCATGCTCGCGCTAAGACATAATGCAAAACAATTATGCTCCGGGATATTTATGATTCGTCGTGCCGCTAACGCAAACCGTGGCACAGCGACGACGACGAGAAACCCTCTTCGCTCATTTTTGCTCCTGCGAAGGACGCATATGTATACATATATGAAGGATATTGTATATTCTATACGTGTTGGCGTTTTCGAAACGGCATTTGTGCGCTCTGCTTTCAAGTCTGTCATGTGTGCGTAGTACACCATAAATTTTAAAAAGGGATGGGTGGTTCTGGAACATCGATAGTATTAAAGAATTCGTTGCATTGCCTTTAGCAATAAAATTCGATAATTGGATGATTCAGTCATTCAGCTTATTCATATTTGTTTATGGTCACTCTGTTAATTCTCTGAGTCCACTTTTTGAAAGTCTATGTGGACATTTTTTTTTCGACCGTTAATCAAGCTTTCGCTTTTATCTTTGCGGTTTAAATATTTCTTCAAAGAAATATAAATAATATTTAACGATAACACATTGACAGTTATTTGATTAACTGGATTTTTTTCTGTACAGATGAAATTAGTTCGATAAACGTTTGATTATATTTACCGGAGTAAAATTTCATGAATAGCTTGGATTCCGATGCAAGGCGTGCGAAATCGATTTATCGAGCGCTTTTGCAATGATTACGGGCCACGAGTACCGAGTCTCGAGAGTGGTACAGAGTGATAGACAGTAGAAAGGTAATCGCGCTGAAAAGCGTCGAATATACCGGCGCAGGTGGCAAGCTTTGTGCCACTGTGGAGTAAATTGCTAACACTCTTCTACATAATTTCGAGTTACACTATGCGGCACAAGTGAATCGCGAATGGTGACACATGCTAAAATAGAGCTTTGACATCCGTCTATTGACTATAAAGTTTCTTCTCGCCACAGGCTACTTTAAGATTATTTATTTCTGTTTGTGCATCATAGTGAATTTGTTCGTGGTGAACAATAGGTGAACTATAACAGGAATACTGTGACAGAATTCAGAGGAACAGGCCATTAGAAATACATTAGTTTCGTGAAACGTTAAGCAAGTTTATGCCAAATTTACTTTCAGTTCAGGTACCTCAACAATCAGATACTTGAAATGCAGATATTCTCTCCGCCGATTTCTCCTTAATTGAAATTAAACATTAACACGTCGAAAGAAATACTTTAAAATAACTTGTGTCGCGACTTTTTAGTTTTATGACATTCTTCGAACAATTGAAAGACTTTCGGTATACGTGTCTCTTTTGTAGCTGTTCTCTCCCACAGACTGACTAACGCGTTCAGCGCAGCACCTCTTTCGTTCTACTCTGGCATTTTTGGCACCGGTATCCTTAAAGCGGAAACCACACAAAAGGTGCAACGTGTTAAGTCACATTTTTTCCTGTCGAGTTCGCTCGCTGGCGGGATTCAAAGGATCGTCGAAAAAAAAGGCGGGGGGGGGGGGGGGGTAATAACAAAGTCCTGACTAAGGATAAAACGAACTAAACACGAGAATGAAAGAGAAGCGAGAATAGAAAGAAAGGAATAAGAACATAAAGAAATTTCGCGGTCGAAGCCGAGAAGCATACGAGTTCCTCTCTTTCGTTTCGTAAAAGGAGGCCCACGCAGATCGAGCACAAAACCACCGCAGTTGACCAGTGCACGCTTGTGCCGATTCGTCGGTGATCCTGTCGCGCGACGACGACGACGACGACGACGACGACTATACCATGGTTGTGTGTGGTGTAACGCGCGTGACTCGCGGGGACTCACGCAAAAGCCACTAACGCGCGAGGCGTCGGGCCCCGACGCCGCCACGGCGTCAAATTAAATTTTAATAAAGCGACGCAGACTGGCCAAACGGCCTGACTATACGAGACGGAAAAATAGAAGAGATTCTTTACGAGCAAACAATTCTTATATGGATGGGGTGTCCGGAGTGAGAGTGCGCCGCCAGCCGCGCCATTCGTTTGTCGCGCTCTCTCTTTCTCTCTCGGCAGTCATCCGTGCGCGGCACGAGTTTCGCCTGGATAATTATATCGAGACGGCGGCCTGGAATCTTTGCGACAAAAACTCGTCTTCGATGGCCAACAGCGCGTTGAGCTCTCAACGCAACGCCTGCGTTTCACCAAGAGGAGAATATCGTATTGTCTCATTTTCTCTCTCACTTTCTCTCGATGACGTATCGAATGACTCACATTCTTTATTCTATCTCTATATCCTCTTGCATCCTTTGCAACTGAAACCTAGATCGGATCCAAGTGTCGTGCAGCTTCTATCGACGCCTAGGTGTTCGTGACAAAGATGCCAATGATCTCATTATAATCGAGCGGTCGGCTATCGATTTCTTTTTTGTCTCGTCCAAACGTTCCTTAACGTTTACTCCAAGCTTCGTATTAGGAGATGCTGTTCTTATAAGCTTGCGATTCAACGATCTATCTGCATTAAATTCTTTTTGCTGTACCGTTGACATGGTATGCGGCTCTTAATTGATGTACAGTAGTGACTCTCGTAAATTAGGTAGCAGTTTCTTCTCTATAACATTTAATTATATACTTCGCGTACATTTTTTTACATCAAATAAATATATATTTTTTAAATTTGGTTCAGTTTTGTGTGCGATATTTGGCTCGTTTAATTTGAATGCTTTTTCTTACTTCATACTCACACTTGATTTTCGATTAATTTGGACGGTTCAGTAAAATAAATATTACTATATATCAACAGTAGTACTTCAAAGTTCAAGAAGCAAACACTTAATCAAATTTCATGGAAAAAACAAAACATTCTTATTGTATTTTTTGTCTTAAAATCGTGTATAAAAGCGAATGGTAGTAGAGACTCTAAAATTTTTATCTCAATGAGTTATAAAGTCATTGCATGGCGAGAGGCTCTACTATACATTTAATTTGAGTCTCCTCTTTGGATCCTAAAGAGACGTAGAACAATTACCTACTGGTTTACACGCATTGGAAACCCGTCGACGACAAAGGAGCCCGACGGTACTCAGGGCATCCTCGTGCTACCGCTTTTCTTGCCAATCTCTTGGGAGACCGTGCACGCGAAGTAGAAAGTAAGGAAGAGAGTCTCGAGAACGAGATCGGCACAAGCATCAGAGACTCTCGACACCCAGTGGCGAGCGTGTGGCTAGTGTGCAGAAGCAGGAGTACTAGCAGCGAAGCACTCGACTGCTCGAAGGAGCATTGCCAGAGCTAGGCAGAAGCAGAAGCAGCACGATTCGAGATACTGATTGAGCCGTTCCCGGCGGTTTGCCGCGGGAGCTCCTTATCCTTCTGTACCGTCGCTTCTCATCCTCCCGCGTTTCTGCCTTCCTTCCTCTTTCACTCTTAAGACTCCGACAAACCGCGAGTTCTTGTCACGATCGCCTTGGAAAATCTGTCGCGTATAATTTGTGGTACAGCCATCGGCCACTTTGCCGAGAAATTTAACAACGAAAGTCAGTAATTAAGACTTCAGGGAATCAGATTTATTTTATCACGCAAGAAAACACGTTTTTTTTTGTTAAAAAATCCAATGCATTTGATTGTTTATAACGATATCTTGGTCATTAAAAAAAAATCCTCAGGTCCGATCTGCAGATGTATTTACTGCAAATATATTTTTCATGTTTCATAAATTTATTTAAGTGAAAAGAAAATTTCTACTGTACATTGAAGAAAAAGTATTTATAGCATCATAATACGAAAAGTAAAAAAAAAATCTTTTGTTTTAATTTTCTTTTACGAGTAGGATGTGCATTTTGATGAGATTTTCAAGGTCCAATCTTGGTTTCCGTTGAAGTCTTATTTTTTTTTTTTCTTTTTTCTTCTACCACTCGAAGTCTCGAGTGGGGGTGAATTGGACGTGACGGTATTCCTGCGACGGTATAACGACTTCACAAAGCTGACCGAACGAAGATATTCTCTCTCTATACGTATATCTCGCCTCTTCTTTACTTTTTATCTCACTCTCCTTTTTGTCTCACTCGTTCCCTCTGCACACTTGTGGGTTGTGCGCCAGGGTATTACCGGCTACGGGGGACTATCAATTTCGCATCACGGGCTTTGCGGTCGAACGCACGACGATATTCGTGTGTACCGAGAGTCCGGGGAGAGAGAGAAGGAGAATGAGCGAGTAAGGGAACGAACAAGCCGCGAAGGTGCTCTTTTCAATGGGTATACCGAAGGGAACCAACCGTGTAGCTATGTGCACTTTGCTGCGAGCCGAAGCCGGCCAAGTGCAAGCAAACAGATTCCGACGGGCTCTCGTCTTTACCTCGGTCTCTTTATCTTCCAAGGGTAAAACGCTCTCATCGATCCTCTGCAGACATTCGATGCATATGAACACTCAAGGGAAAGTCGCAGCGTATAACGCGGATAAAACTAGAAGTAAAATAAGTAATATAAATGAAAAGTACTAGTAAAATAGAATATTCACTGCTGATGAATATTTCATTCGTTCTTCTTGGGACTAATTAATATTGTCATCATTATGGAGTGAGCGATGTCTCTATCCGGATTTTCTTTTTAACTCAACGTGACTCTGTAATATAATTACATGTTTTTCTCCACTTTCTTGGTACCTGAGAACGCGTGGTAAATGTTAATTTTTATTAGTGATAACTGTACGAGACGATGAGAATCATAAATTCACGTGCTGTTGGCAATTATATTAATGATGAAATATTTATTTATGTTGCAGGATCGCCATGTGAAGGATGCCAGCAGAGATCCCCAGATGGATTCGAGTCAGGACTACCACCTGCTGCTCGGTTATGAGAACAAGACCCACACGGTTCTTCGTTTCAGTAGACAGTACGACACCTGCGATCCACGCGATCTTAAAATTACGGTAAGTGACTTATAAATAAGCACGAAGTACCATGGTACTCCAGGTTCTCTTTTTAATCCAAATTTTTTTCCCTACAAAAAAGTCTTGACTTTATCCAGATAACAAGAGCTGAATATTTCACATTTCAACATCCCTTTGAAGGATATGTTTAATCAACTGAATTCTATCGTAATAAAGCTTGAATATATCGTGGAAGTTACTGCATCAAATAAATATTCCATATTGTGAATGGACCTAGATCAATAATAGCGATTTATCGGAATTTATTCTAAAATGCAATTCTTACAGAAAATAATAATACGAAACGAAAATAAATATATATAACGTAAGAATACAGAAAAAAAAACTGTTCAACGTTCAATTCAAGTTCATTTTTAAACAATTATAATGACTTTATTAAAAGTCAAGTTTAGACATAAAAAATTACGTTAGTTAGGAAAATCCAGTTTTCAAAGTTTTCAAAACTGAATGTTTTAAAACTTTTTTAAAACTGAATTTTTCTTTACAACCACTGAGAAAAAAATCTTGGCCTAATCGCATCTCTCGTCTCGGTAGTTTCAGAACAATTTTTCTCATCTTCCACGATGTAGCTTTTATCATACGAGTTTATCGAAACGACGTATCCTCCGGCTAAAGCGTCAACCTCGTCTTCCTACTTGGTAATAACGCTACAAAGAACTAGACTGTGGATATGACGTTTTATAAATTAAGAAGAAGAAAAAAGACCTCCCAAGGAAAATTCCTATCCACTTAAAATCTTCGAACAATGCACTTTTTTTCGTAATTAACGAACGTAATTGAGGTACAATTTACATTAAGCAGGAAACATCCTCGCATGCTTCACGCATGTAGTTTGAAAAAAATGTAAAACCTTAATTTGCACAATCTGATATATCGAAAGTGCGGTTGAACTAAAACGTGCGCAGCTATAAGCAGGCAAATTGCTTCATTTGAGACATGTATATATCGATTATCGTTAGCATCAGGGTTTCGTTATTACAGGCAGTGAGTGTCGAACCTGGCGGTCACTGCAGCTTTTCCACTGTACTCCATATATTACTACTGCATATATATATATATATATATATATACACACACACACGCTAGGATATTGTGTGGCACGATAATGCCGTCGTTCATTCGACATGCGAGCTGGCTTAATCACTCGAGTAATCCGATGACGCGTCATTCTCTCTCCCGAACTATCACCAATATATAATCGTGACGTTCACGTCGTTCGTTCTATAATGCGCGCCCTATCCTTCGCTTTCACTGTTCCGACGATCCTCACTCTCTCGTAGCAATCTACAGACTTTATCGATGTGCCGACTAATGGCCGAATTATTGGTCCATCGATACAGTGCCGACGAAACGATCTATAAACGTTTCATCTTCACGTATCATCAAAAACCAGAAATTATTTATCGTCACCTGTCAAAACTATAGATCGAAGCTTTACGGTATACACACACACACACATACTCACACAGAGAGGAGACGGTTATATCGATGTTATGTCGATGCACATATCTCAGCGTAACATAAACGCGAAGCTGGTGGTGCATATTGCGTGACTCACTGTGGATGAGATATCGGTGTTGAGTGTCGATAAAAATCGACACCTCGAGGGGGCCTTAATATAGTATATATGCAAGCGAAGAGGTTTCGCATCCTGCGGTCGAACGACTGCGCCTCTTTATTTATTATTTTCCTCTTTCCCACCTCGTTGCTTTTTTTCTTTTCTTCCTCCTGCTTTAGTTATTCTTGTGTCTTCACTGGAGTGTATATATATGCGTTCGTGGTGTGTTATTCATTCGATGCGATTCCGTCGATTCTCTCTCTCTCTCTCTCTCTCTCTCTCTCTCTCACTCTCACACACCGAGGTCTCGTGTGGTCAAACCCAGAACTTTGAACGTCGCTGCTGATGCCAGTGGCTGCGCAGACACGTAACCCGAGACTCGAGAGAGAATACATACAACTGATCTTGATCTTAAGAATCTTCGAGATTCGAGAAACAGGGGTTTTGCACGTTCATCCATGTACCCAATAATATACCTATGTATATATACAGACAGCTAGAAATAAAAAAAAAATATTGTCCGATATACACTTTGAGTGGTTACGTCGAGCTGGCCCGCCTGGTGGACACTTCGAAAAAGCTTCGCCCACAGTTGAGTCATCAATGCGACCGAGAACCGTGAAAGAAAGGCTAAGCGAGCGTTATAGAAATCCCGGAAGAAGACCGACATAAAGAAAAGAATCCATAAAACAAGCGTTGGAACGTCGCGATTTTATCGGAAGCGACAAACTATGGTACCTCTATTTCACTCGTATAGTTTACGGCACATATGTATATAACTGTAAGTGTATCTTTTTGATCGCGTGACTTTTATCCAGTCGATTTTGCGCTTTAATATACATGTATATATTTTTATGCGCTGTATGACTTTATCGGAGCGAGCAAATCAGGGATTCCGCAGGTTCGGTTCTTACAATTTTGTAACAGGCCTACGATCATTATTATCTTCGATCGAAGTGAGGTGTTTACGAAGATTGGAGATAATATCAATTTTTCAGGTACTATCCGAACGAAATATTTCACGAACACCTAAAATACATTGTACAAAAACACAAACTTTTCTTTGCGTACAGTAAATAATTATAGTTGCCATTGATAGCAATTTTTTATTTTACCAAATATTTCACTGAACTTCAGTTTAAATTAACAAAAAAAAGCGTAAAGCGTGTTGAGTTGGGTTGAGTCGCCATACGCTCTTTGCAAAGCGGAGAATGATTAAACGCAGTTAAGTAACTGTTAATTAGTCGGAGATTGTGTAGTGAGACAGTGGCAAAGGAGGAAAGAGCGAGAGCGATGGAGAAAGCGAGTGAGAGTAACTTTACAGTTGAAGCGACTATAAGCGTTATCAGATTGGTAGTTTGGCCGACAGGGCTGCGGGTGGGAAAGAAGGGGCTAGTGGCGCGTCTATCGGGAGATAAAAGGGAATTGAAGTAACTCGCTGCCTGCTGTACTGGTTTGCCGGGGGGTGAGAGCCCCACAGCAAACCGGCGAATGACGCTTCTCTCTCTCGTCGGATGGCTCGAGCACTCCGTGCCCCCCCCCCCCCCCCCACCTCCCCCCGCCCCACGCCCCACGAATGTCGGTATATATATATGTACCTCGTCCTATCAGCGTCGGACGGTCACGCGAGGCTTGTCTCGCCGGGCGTTATCGACGTCGCTAACTCACGGGAATTCTTCAACTTTTAATTACTCCCATCGATCCGCCGACGCCTTAGCCTTCGTCGGCTTCAACAGCTACACAACTCTTCCTCTCACGCCACTTTTTTATTTTTATTTTCTTTCCTCATTTTATTTTTGTTTTTTTTTTACTTTCACACTTTTTTTTTCCGTTAATCTCCGTACGGTTCGTTGCTCATCGAGTGAAGCTGGATTACAGGCGCGAGCATATATAACGGATGAGTTTCGTGTTTAACGGGAGTTGCTGGATGATGTTAGCTGATTAAATGCGGAAACACTATTGATGAATTTTTAATAAAAATAGATATGCCGTTATTTGAAGCTTTTATTCATAGATCGAGTAATATCCTTCAGATGACAAGTGTGACGTCGATATGCTATATCAGACGGTTACCTGTATTAGATCTTTGTATATAAGGTATATAAACTTGCTCGGAAATGATATTCATGTACCGATGTAGAGATATCGTTGTAGTTAATTGAAATGCGACCTAATTAAACCGTATATTTAGCATTCATGCATATAACAATTTGGTTGTATACGTGGAATCGGTAACAGAGTGATTTTTTTTTTTTTTTTTTTTTTTTTAACTATTCGTTTCAAAATGTTCGTGGAATGCCTATTTTTGTGGTACACGCCAAATAACTTTGGAAGCTATTGTTATTGGAGCCGATCACCGTGTCGTGAATTAATTGAATGAGCGTTGAATTGATGGAGGACTCCTGTCGCGTCCCTTTTACATGGCTTGCGTTATGTTATGTCGTACTGTGTATTTACGCCCACGGTGATATACGAATTCAGGAACGAAGTAGATATCGCGTATTAATATAGCGTCAAGAGTCGACCGCGCTTATAACCTGCTGGACATTGCGAATTGGCTTTAGTATATGCAGACAGTCTCGTCGGTCGAGGCCGACGTTAAATTAATGTTGGGGTATACG
Source organism: Perithous albicinctus (assembly GCA_964016905.1). NCBI lineage: Eukaryota > Metazoa > Arthropoda > Insecta > Hymenoptera > Ichneumonidae > Perithous > Perithous albicinctus. Next base: position 23,445,425 of record OZ024693.1, on the reverse strand, counting down.
TATATCGCGCCCGTCGACAAGCCCATTCGCCGCTTTCCGCGACCGTGGTTGTTGATGTCGACGCCACCCTCCTCATAGTAACTGAACCCGGATGACCCCGATCGTCGTATGTATTTCCGCCAGTTGCAGAGGCTAGTGATTCGCCCTATACCCCGGAAAATTTCTCGGTATCCTCGCCCATACAATTGCATACAGTAGATATATCATCGTGAATTCAAGATATAATATATCTACACAGTTGCTGACGGAGTATTTATATCAATCGTTCGATTCACACCACTTTTAACAGCTACAACTAAACACGCCCATGTCGAGTACTGAAATACCGTGATTGTGATTTTTTATTTGCCTACAAGGACATCGCTGTAAATATTGTAATTACAATTTTAACAAAGCGCGTAGCTGAAACATTAAATTTTCCTGTTAGTGAATTGAACGGTAAAATATTAACGATATTGCGCACGAATAAAATGAACCTGATAATTAGACATTCCAAAAAAAAGAGTTTCAGTTTCGAATCATAAATTTTATCGTTCGAACGATAGCAACGAGACGAAAAAAAAAAAAAATCATTACGTATGATTGATCGACGATTATTTACTTCAGAAGTTGGGAACAGATTCAAAATAAATTCTTTTACTTCCACGATTAAAATGCAAAAGTTCTGTCATATATTTTAATTATCCTTTCTGTAGCATTACAATTTTCTTGGCACTAATTTTTCTCGTAAAATAAGGATCGTATATGGTCCCAATTGGGAATTAGAATAATTTAGCTGAGCTCATAGTGGAAATCGATTATCTGTCTGGCGGGGTGGGGAGGGGCGGGGGAGGGGGGGTTGGTTTGCAGAAACCCCATTGCCAGGTTGTGTATCCGTGCTGTGCAGTGCTCCTTGCACAGCCCGTTTGGTGAGCGCAATTCCATTTCCCGAGATTCGCCTCCCGCAGTCTTGTTTGTCGGGTATAACAGTAGTGTAGTAGCGTGGGCGAATGCGACCGCTCCTTCGTTTTTCCCTGAGGATCCTCGCGTGAGAGAAGCTGCGCTATACACCGTTAAAAAGAAGCTCGCTACTGATACTGCGGAGTACTCCGCCTCGAACGAAAGTGGGGTAAAGAAATAAGAGTGAGAAAAGGATAAAAGAAAAAGGAGAAGAAATAAATAAGAAAAAAAAAAGAATCTGGAAAGGAGAAGGAGCCGAAGGTAGGTGTAGATAGATATAGAAACGAGGAAAAACCTAGTAGGTGCAGCGCAGCAGAACCATCAGGTGAGGCGGTAGGGAGATTGGTGTGTCTCGCAATCGGGATTCGCTGGCTGACCTGGTTCTACTTCCATTCCCCGTTTCCTATCACGCTCACGGTATCTAGTTTAGCGTCTCCGCTTTCCGATAGTCGTTACTAGGGTAGAAACCGGAAATCTGAAAGGATATAGTATAGCGTGAACGAATCAAGTCAGAATGAGAAGAAGAAAATGTTACTTTAGAAACAGAGCGACGTCGGAATTTATGGGTTTACCTTTCTTTTTTTTTTTTTTTCTCTCTTTTCCGTTCTGTCGGATTGTGTGAGTGATTGAGCAAATCACCATGATACAGTAAAATGTGAGGACATCATCATCAAGTCTGTTCCCTAACCACTTAGGTGCAAAAAGAAAAGGAATTGTATTTAGCAAAATGAAATTTGCTTCTCTTCATGCCCTGATATCACAGTGATCTATACTTAGCAACCAAGGAATCTATATGAGGGTAAATTCGTGAATTCAAATCAAGAATTATCTTAAATAAAAGATTGTAATCGAAGAGACAAACAAATGTACAAGTATCTCATTACATCCAATTATTGGCTCATAAAATGTCCTGCGGACTTTGAGCTGTTGTAAAAAAAATGGTATTTCGAATTATCGTTAACGACAAACCTTTATCCCAAATAATTTCATTAAACAACTTGTTAGCCGCTGGTTACAGATAACAGCTAGCGAGTGTGCAGTTTTGCTGGTGCGCACACAGATGCACAGAAAATACCCGCAAATCTCGTATTACCTGCGGAAACATAGTAACACAGGAGGGATGGAGAATGAGCGAGAACGCGAATGGAAGAGGCGAAACATGAAGTACTGGCACGTCTGGCGGATTTCGTCGTGGAAGAATTTTCAGATAGGTCGAAAGGAAATTCAATAATGGTTGGAAATGCATCGGTCTAGAAATAACACTGCCAGAAGTCCCAGGCGAGAGAGCTCTATGTGTAACTTCTTTTTCTCTCGTATTTCGCCTCTGCCGCTCTTTTCCTTCTTTCGTACGTCGGACTTTTCTTTCTCCCTGAAATTGCTCCAAGGGACGTGTACACTACTATGTACTGTGCAGCGTGTGGCAGTAAGATGTGTGTATACAGTTAACGAAAGAATTTTTTATTTTTTTATTTTATTTTTTTTTTCGTAACGATCGAACCCCGAGTTACGTTCTACTGGTGTAACGACGACGCGACGTACCAACGAGCGAAGAAAACGACGAGGGAGACTACTCTCCTCTACCCTTTTGCTGGCTTCTTTGGAAAACTTTTCGAGGAGTAGAGAGAACGAAAGGGGTCAAAGCAGCAAGGGCTTTGTGAGCGCGCTTATCAAAGAACGCCCAGTGGAAACTCGACCCTCCCCTCCCCACAGCTTTGCAACCTTTCTCCCTCTGCTGGCTTGCGAACTCTCTTCACGAGAAGTAATGACAGTTAACGGAGTTTCTCGACTCAGAACTCTTTACGAGTCTTCCGATCGCTCTGGAAACTTGGTGAGTTCCGACGTTTATCTAGGCGAATGTGGAGCAGAGTTGAAAACGAGACCAACTCTGGTCGGGGTCTATTCAATTGTCAATGGCATGAAACGATGGATTATAATTATTATTAAATTGAAGTAAAATAAGTAGCTCAAGAATTAACGTATGTTTCTTAAAAGACATTTTTTTTTTTCACCTTTGGAGGACGATATATATATATTTTTGTTATTAAATGTTGTGCAAACTCTAAGTGCCTGATAACTTTTTACAGAAAAAAAAAAATATATATATATATATTAAATCGCAGTGAAGGGATTAAAACGGCTGGTGGGGATTAAAGTTAAGATTCGATAAAAATGTTCAACTCTATCAATTTATGATGTAATCGAGATTTACGTTTCATACTCGACGAAACCCGCGGGTACATGGAGAGCTGAACTCACCGATGCATCAGTTGCATCGAAGACTTATGATTACGTGATATCGCGCTCGCGGGATTCGGCGCTGTCGGTATTAAACTCCCGTTCCGGCTCAGCCGAGATTTCTCCAGGCGATTCCGGGGAGAGCAGGCTTTGGGGATTAGGCAAAGATTAAGGCTACTCCGGTGCAATACGTATATGCGGGAATTTGTGAGATTGCATCCGATGCGCTATAGATATTTATGTTCTCTGGAGCATCCCACGTATGCGCGAGCGAGCTACAGTTTTATGCCGATGACGGATGTAGTCGACTGTGACGTATGCGTTACAATCTCGATACTTCGATGCTCGATTCTCGAGAGACACTAGCTACTAGGAAAACGAAAGAGCGTGTGGATTCCACTCGAGTTTTTAGCCCCGCATGCATGGCTCAGCCGTTTTCCGTCAAAGTAGGTCATACCTTTTCGTATTCAGCCCTCTCTTATTTGCGATAAAACGTATGTCAATATCACTACCATTTACCGAGAACCTTAATTACTCGGAACCTTAGTCAAATCGTAACCATTTTTTTTTTTTGCAATACGATCTGTGAAATATTTATAGTTGCAAAGGTAAGACGAAACTTGATAACACTGATTTTACGATTTATAATTCCATATCGCCAGAGCTCTCAAGTTCGAGGTTGCGAAATATGCAGGTTATATCAGAGCTGTATTAGCGAATGTTTCTATCGATATCCAAAAGATTTTGTCAGATTTAAGAACGCGTGATGTGTGCCGATTTTGCCGCAATGAATTTAATACTATTTTCATCAAAATTTTACCTGAAAAATATTTTGATCGAAGCGAAATTGTATATATTTTTTTTAATTAAAAAAAAAAAAATTAAAAAAAAAATTTCATTCTGTTGGAAATATACAAATTCACAGCTGACCCGTAGAGGCCCGATCTTCCCTGAAGCATAAAACGACGTTTGCGGTGTTTGGCGTGCACCTGACTGCTGGATCCCGATATCGCTGCTGGGCTCAACGGATCCCGAAGGCAAAGTTTGATTAAATTTCGCCATTTTACGAGAGAGAGAGAGAGGGAGAGAGAGAGAGAGAGAGAGAGAAGGAGAGTGAGAGTGGGTAGAACGAGATTGAGACGGACCAAGTCCGTCGAAGGATCCCTTCTCGCCCACAGCCTTCTCGGGTTTATTACACTAAGACCAAGAGGACTTAGCTACGTAGCGAACTAACGATCCTATAAGTACTACATGCGTATACATATACATATGCTCCGTATAGCTGCACTTACAGTAAAGTACACCGGCGAGAAGGACCAAAGGTTACGTTGGCGTTGAGTGGCCAGGTCAAAGTTCGATTGCTGCCCTAGCACAATATCTAAAACTCAGTTAGCCATCCGACCACCTCTCGGTCTTGGTCGAAGTGTCATATATCAACGGGCGTTTCTCAATTCGCTACAGTAAAAAGAAAAAAAAACACCATACGTCTGTTGTCTGTTGCTATTTTCGCTTGCGAGAACATTTTCGTTGGAATTGGCGCGAGACTCGATCAACGAGCATTGCTCCCTTGTGAGAATCTCTTCTCTGTGTCGCGTTGCGGTCGCACATACTGATGCACTATGCTTTATTCCTCTTCTTCTTATTTTCTTTTTTACCGTCTTCGCGAAATTCTCTCGACAATTTCATCGCAACCGAGAAAATCTTTCGACGTTCTACCGTACGTGTCTTTTACGATAGTTTACTGCTCATCGTATCAACGACGGTCTTTCCCCTCTCCCTGTGCCTTCGTTCCTGAATGTTTTCCTGAAACAAGTTTTCCCGGACTCGTATTGCAAAAGACACTTTACCAGACGGCACAGAGGAGTGAACACCAAGTGCAGTCTGATGGGTATACACAGCATCGCGCGGGCATCGAAAGAATATAAATATTTATAGAAATAGGATCAAAGGCTGTGTGAAAAAGGCCGACGAGGCTGCGGATTATCCGCAGGGAGTATGAGGATCGACCAGAAGAGCATTTGAGAGAAAAAGAAGATACAGAGGGAATCTGGTATATGTCTTGCCTGTCGTACCTTGCACGATTCGAATCGGAAATTTCCCACCGGAATTGCCGGACTCTGGTGAGAGACAGAATTTTCTTCTAAGGATTCGTCTAGAGCTCTTGCACGCAAGTCCCCGGAATTGTCTATTGCCCTTCCTATTCCGCCTCTTGCTTCTTCTTGGTAACTCATCTATTTGCTCTTTTGCCAATCCTTGTGCGAAAAAAAAAAATTGGTATGGCTTTCGATTAGAAAATATCTATTGAATATATATCGTCTGAAAATATCCCAACAAGCTTGACTTTCTGAGCGGAATGCACTACTTAAATTTACTGCATTTGATCTATTCCCAAAAGATATATATCGAAAACGACGTGGCGTGTATCGTAACAATTTTTGGTCATTATATTTCTTGTTCATTGGTCTCGAAAGTCAAGCACTGCGATTCGAGTTGATACATGTGCACATGTGTATACAAACATGCATGTATGTATATAAAGCGGTGGCACGCGAGCAGCGTGCTCGCACTGTTTCGGAGCAGTGAAAGTTGCCGTGAGAATGCGCGGCACAAGATTGCATGACCAAGTGGCGCCACCCTTTCGTTTCACCCTCGTCCTCCTCCACCCTCCATCTCTCTTCCGCACCTTGTTCTAGCGTTTCATTCTCTTTCCTTTTCTCAACCCCTTCACCCGAACTTACAGTGCCCACCAGACTTACCGGCCCGTGAACGCGATCGCTTCCGGTTTCCATTAACTTGTTTTGTATGCAGCTAATTTGCATGTCTAACGATAGCCCGATAAAATTGGTCAATGCTGCAACTGTGTATGAACGTACCTAAAGTATAGTGCACTCTCCTCGCTGAGGCTAAACTCGCATCAGGTTGAGCATCGATGTAAAAGCCGCTTGAATTATTATTGAATTTAAGGCAATTGAATATAAAAATAGTTGCATGCGCTATTTAAATATATTTTATTAATGTTTAAATTCAAACAAATAGTCGCTGTAGTAATTTTTGATCCATGTCGATAAGTGCTTGAAGTAAAATTTCGTTAGTTCTACGGAAAAAAAATCTTGAGTTGGATGATGACGGCAGAGAGAATATTACAGATCCGAGTCGATGTTGGACATCGATTGGATGGCGTGCGCCGAGTTCACGTCCGCATTATAACCGTAGCTTATTCCCCAGGCCGTCACGTCTGGTACGTGTAATGCCAAGCCGATTAATTCAGCCATGGAAATGCTCCGTCGGCCGCGATAATGCAACTATTATGTCTGCGGTTATCCTTCAAATCGTTGTTGGCGCACTTAACCCACGCGATGGCCCGACGTGGTAATCCCGAATCCAAAGTTTAACTCTGTCTCCCTCTCTGTATATGAGAACTCCACTAACACTATAACCCAAATACATATACCTGTTACTACATATCCATGTCCAGATAGCGTACACAAAGGCAAATCAATTATTCATTTGTGCGTGTAAGTAAGCACTGATTTTCATGATCGAATAATCAATTTAATCTCGCGTGAATAATAACTTCCTGAAAAAAAAATCAAGCTTGCCCATCGTACGCGATATTACACCGGTACGAAAAGTTTTACGATGGTTATATTACACGTACTTTCTTGATACTTGAGAAAACTTTTCCTCTCCTTTCGTTCTTCTCGTAGCGGAGTGAATATAGAACAGTGAAGTATTAAATACACATACATATATATATATATATACCTAGTTGAAGAGTACACAGAGATTGCTCAAAGCTACTGAGGCAAAGTCAAGAGCTATATCCGGAAGACAGGCGGATTCTCGTCGTTTCACTACCACCGCTGTATTCTCTGTATCGAATATATAGAGCTGAACGAAGAAGCCAGTACAGTGTGCGGACGAAAGGGCGGCAATGGCTTGAGAGCGACGCATAAGTTAAACGAAGCTGTAATCTCGAGCAAATATCTCGGAATCAGCAATAGCTTAACAAACTTACGGCCTTGGAAACGAAACTTTACCACTTCCGTGCCTCTCTATCTTTGTGACTGCCCTCAAGACTGCGCGTCTGTTTCTCTTTTGCACTCTCATTGTCTTTCTCTCTCTCCATTTCGCTCGAATAATATATTATCGGTGCTGTGTGCGCCAGCTACCGATGAGAGAAAAAGCACGCATATAGTCGCGCCGGAAGCGCGAACAGGGTCTCGTGAAACGTACGCCACGAGTTCGAATAGCTTATCAAGAGAAAGGGACAGATTGAAGTTAGCTGCGATAGAGCGAGAAGGACAGATATATAAAGAAAGAAAAGTATATCCTTGTCGATGAAGAGTAACGGAGCAGAGAGTGGATCTCTGCTCTCTCCGATCCTCATTATCCGATCACGACCTCTCGTCGGCTATCGCGAACCTTCGACTGCTCCTAGAATCACGTTAACAGATCCACTTCCTCCACAAAGATATAATATATAGATACTATATACTATATAGCCTTTCGATCTCGTCTCTCCATTACTGAGAAATTTGATTCGTGCGCCAGTACCCATCAAGCAATGGCCAGCAGCTTCGCAACTGCCCTGCGCAAATCGCGATGATCTGCACTCTGCTGTTACGTTTCATCTCGATTTCAGATCTATGATCGATATTATCGACGTCTATCTTTTCAGTGTGCCTATATAAACTCGCAGAAGCTTCCAGTCAGGAATCTTGAATGAACTATCGATAGATTGTGATTGTAATATCATCGATATCGATGTACAGTAGTATGAGTACTGTATCAACGATATTTCTGTACATTTAAGAAAGAAAAATAACTTAATAATAATAATGATAAAAATTCAGTAAACAATGAAACTTTAAAAAAATGTTTGTCAATATGTTGCATAATAAATTGATTTTATATACGAAGCATTATTCATTAACTGTGAACCACTACAAATTTTGAAATTTTTTTTTATCGCTCCGAATTTTTTTTTCCCCATCTGTTAATTATTTTGTAGATTTTGTACATACCGTCGTACGTTAAATAAAATTAAGGGCAAAATAAAAAGTGTTGTAATTGGTGAAAAAAAAATGTGGCCCAGTTTATAAGAGAATGTCTCTCATATATGCCAATTATATTTGAATTTCGAGCTTCACCATTTTGCCCCGGTCTCGGTTACACTACACATTCAAAATGTAAAAAGCTATAGGTACATATATGTGAGCATGTATTCGACGGGTAAGCCGCAGCTCGGCAGACTCGGCAGCGAAATTGTACCTCTCAATATCGCGGCGCAGACTTCACGGGGTATATATGCATTAAGTCGATCGGGCGTATTTCAACTCGCTGACGAGAATATATATCTCAACCAGCATTTTTGCTGTCTGCGTCTCTCACACTCTGTTACAGCCATCGCCTACACATATAAATATATATATGTACATATAAATGTACCCCGACGCTCGAGCCCCGCGTTTTCTTTATCGCTCTACAGACGTGCTTGCCGCTATTTCTCGCTCTTTCTCTCGATATCGCTTCTTCTGGCAGTGCATATGCTGTTGAGATAGAGAGCGAATGGCGCTGCCAAGAGGCGACGATTGGATCCCATTCGGTAGCGCCGCGTCGAAGACTCCCGCGAATGAAAATGGTCTGGGGAAGGCAACTTGCATATTGCATTCTCGATACCCACTTTAATCCGCGGTTTTCCCCTTTCCACTTTCGCGTGGCCCCACAAACCGCGCTGCATCAACGATGCGCTCCAGGTACCTTGCACCATCGCACGCGCATTCAAACGTCTGCTCCGCGCACTCACTCGATCTGAGCGGGTTGAGAAGCCGTAGATCGAGGAAGAGGAGAGAACTTTACCGAACCCCTCGCGAATAATCCAGCATCAAAAATAACGCGGTATATGGCGATAAACCGCATAAATACCACTACGGGCTTAATTAACGCGTTGCCATGCGTTTTCGCAATGCGACGCTCTCTCCGCATCTCGCTGCAGTCAACTTATAATTTATTTTATCTTTTTATTTCATTTAAAGACGTTATTTAATTATGAATTTTGCGAAATGAGCAGTAGGCTTCCTATGGAGTTTAATCTCGCTCTGCATAATGACAGAGACCTGTAAAACGTGGATTTAAAAAAAATCCGTTTCGTACCTTTCAGGTGTAAATATGTAATAAATAAAATATTTGTGCACAAAAGATATGGATGGCTGTCGTGAATAAGATGAGACGCGGAGTGTGTGGGTGTTCGCTTCGTGTAGTATTTATACAATCTACAAATTACATGCTTATATTATGCTGCATTAATGTCTCGAGGAAATAGCGACGATAAATTAACGATTTAATCGACAACGAGCTATGATAATTATGTTAACACGAGTAGAGCCAAAGCGGTTCGGCTAATTTCGTTATCTCGTTGACTACGGCGACAACCTCGATCGAGCGCGGATAAGAGACGCCAACGCAATGAACGAAAGGAATTTGGAATTTAGCGTACATATAAAGAGAGATCGAGTAGAAATTATAGCCTCTGGAAAGCGAGAGAGACTCTGCTGAGAGTAGATTATACTCCAACGAGATTCGCCACCTCCCCCCCCCCCCCCCCTACTTCAGTTACTTGTTATTCAGCTTTTACTCTCGTTTTTCCTCGTTCCTCACACTCTTTTCGGTCTTAATATTCCCTCTTAGTATTTTTTTTTGTATTGCTATTTCATTGTCATACTGGTTGTCACAGTCCTCAGAGAATTTCTGGAAGGTTTTATAGTCTGTGCATTTTTATATTCCCCCTTTTTTTCACTGAGTTTTATACAAATAACCGCGCAAGTTAGTGCTAAAACCTTCCAATCGATGAATCGATGAATGTAAATCATGCGGCTAATTTCCTGCAGATCGGGAGCCTAATTGCCGGGATAAGAGGCTTGGACGTGGATTACGCTGTGTGAAGTATCGATGAAGCTGGTATAAGCCGCCGAGCAGCATGAATTGCAATCGTGTCCTCGATATACACGTTATCCCGTATTTCTTTAGCAGAATGCGGTGTATATGTGTCACGAGCAGAGCCACTGTTGGATCTTTTGTGCATATCTATACAGCCCTTTACTGCTCTTCAGTTTTGCTTTTGAATTGCGCATAAACCTAGATGAGATAGGGTACACGCATGCGCCATTCAATTACCCACTCTCTCTCTGTATAATACTGTATGTGCCATGGCGCTATAGGTATACGTGTACCTATGTAAGAAATGTGACCCCTTCCTCGTCTGCTGATAACGACCTGACATCGGCAACCCTAGTGGCTGGTTGCCTTCGTCAGGAAAACGAGGACGGTAAGGAACCCCCGCGGCAATCCCGTGCACAGACAAATGTAGCTTAACTAGCTGTGGTACAAAGGTTGTTATTAATACAAGTGTACCATTTTCTAACGGAAGTACGTTATAAGCAGTAGTTAACTTCATCCTCATCAATTTAACCCATAATAAGTTCACGAAGTAAATTCATTTAATTGTAAAAAAAAAAAATGAATTAGTTCAACAAAACATTTTTTTTTGTAGAAAAGTTCACGTTGAGTATATAGTTTCTAACCAGATGTTGTTTTTATAAGAGTTAATGGGCGCCTGGCAGCTCTTTCTTTCTTTTTTCTCATTGAACTCATATTTTTCCCTTTTCCCGGACTTCGCCTCTTAAAAGAACCGCATACACAGACGTCGTTCGTGGCTTCTGGCGAGGTTTGTTATACGTCAAGACAATAAGTGCCATTAAGATAACGCCCGAGTCCCCCTCCCTCCACCGATAACCGGGTATACCATGTCTCCCGCACGTCCTCCTCATGAACCCCTGTTTCATCCCTCCATCCTCTCTCAGTAATGGAGAATTCCATTTCACTGCTCGAGTTATTTTTACCGTGGGCGCACCCCCGCCTGTTTGTTGCTCGGGCTCTTTCATTGTATGTTAGGTCCCACATCGTTCTCCTCCTAGTCTCCCGGATTCTTTTCCCTCGTGTGCAGCACGTATTCACCTCTATCTTTTTCACTTTCGGTTTGCGCTTTCGGGACAATCCAATCTCCGGACTGTGCCTGGTCGCGAGGTACTATAACGTCTGGTTAACTATCTCGTTGCACGGCCCTTTCTTATCTTCTCTTCTATCGCCGTGTACCTAAAAGGAGAGTCTCTTATCCAATCGGAGAAGGTGAAGTAGCCCTATAAGCAGTCAGAAGCTCAGAATGCAACTCCTTTAAGTATTCACTACCGTGAAAGGCAAGCCAGGGAAACACGATTTTAATCGTGATTCTAATTCTTGATATCGTCGATTCATGGATATATATTTGGGACATATGCGATACGTGACATTATCTTGGTTGAGTCCAGTATAATCCGTTCGAATTATCCTCCGGTACAGGAATTTCCCTCTGGAATGATAATTTTCGTGCTATCTTGAAGTTTGTCGTACGTTTATAAGCTCTCGAGGAGAGACAAGTTTGACGGGTAACTCGCGTTACGTGCATGTTTTCTAAATGACATGGTAAGCCGTAGTTACTGAACGTAGAAGACGCATATTGTAGGTAGAAGAGCAGGTAAACGGCAATCGATATTATGTAATGATGATGGCAGAGTGCGCGGAAGAGGTGCACAAAGTGCGAAAGCATAGGACATGTAGCGACGAGCTAGGTGTAGAGACAGTGTTGGAATAATTTAGGACTCAAGAGCTCTAGGTTGCAATATACAGTAGAGTTTGCGCCATATAATACTGTAACGAAGCTGATGGCTCCGCTGTGCGCTGTCCGAGTCTGTTGTCGTAGGTGAACGCGAGCTCGCATTCGATCGACAACTCCGGAAGTTCTAGCATTGTCGTCCCGATACGCCTCCTTAATTATGCAACTTCGTATAGTACATACATACATACAGAGTGTTAGATGGGGAGTATCCACGTGGGACGCCATACTCGGATGGAATCGAGTTTCCATCCTTCCCCGTCATCAACGTGCAGTGCATCAAACTACATTTGATATTCTGATATCGCCTAACTAACCGAGTTATCTATACGGTGTATAACAGATTTCATGAGCTCATTTGTCAACGCCAGATTATCAATACATTCCAAATTTCGACGCGGGTAACTAATAAGTACGTTCGAATAAATAGCGCTTTCAGGAAATATTTTTTAAAAACCGAATATATCTTGAAAAATAATGGGTTTAATAGATAATTCTTGAAAAATGATTTCTATGATTTTCATATAAGTGTCAATTTTGTTACATTTCAAATATTTACGGTTGACGTAATATTGTAATGGAGAATTTTTTTTTTAATTTTGAAATAGAAATTGCTTGAAGCATGTAATTTTGTTTCGTAATTATATAACAATTTGTCCATAGTTTGCTTTGTAAATCGGAATATTGCACCCGGGTGGCATATAATGTTTGACCGTGTGTTCAAGCTGATAATTTCCAATTCAGTGGTAAACTAGCCAGGTGGTGGTGCTCGAAATCCCAGTCGTGGATTTTCGGTATGCACCTGCAGCGTTGAGGCAGCATCCGTGCTCTGTTAGCCTCGGGGTGAAAACTCGTTATCGAAGCTCGAGCCACAGGCTGACAAGGGCCGGGAATAACCTGGTTGTCGGTGCTGTGATCGTAATCGGCCTCGAATGAGATTCAATATTTGATCGCACGTTCCAGTTTCGTCGAGATGACTACCGGAGAGAGCTCAACGGGGGTTTTCTCCGCCCAAGTTAACATACTTCCAGACTTTATCTTGTGTCTCGCAACTTCGTTCACTACATTCTCCTTTCATTATGTATTCATGGAATCGATACGTCCGACAGCAAACGCTTGTTTTTCTCTGTTACGAGTTACAATTTTCATCCATTATACGTAACAACGTAGACTCGATTGTAATTCAACCACCTGTATTTATTACAATATCTTATCAATGAAGCTCGAAACAATGTGGTGAATTACTTTTTTCGGTAATTGTCCCTTTACCTCGTTATCGTCATTAAGTAAACATCGGCATTAGCTCAATAATTGCCGAGGCAATTCAAGACAGTTACAAGGGAAAAGGGTGCAGGAATGTGCATGCAGGAGCGATAAACGTATAAAGTGCCAAATGATTCTGTGATATTCCCGGTAAAACGTCTCGTCGAACCGTAATTGCTTTTTAAAACCTTCCATTGGAAACCCTTTTAGCCTATTAAGCGCGATTCCGGAGACGAGACCCTTGTTGCTTTTACTATTATTATCTACCCAAGTCTGAAGCAAAAGCGGACGGGTTGCGGTCGTAAATATACTACATCCTTTCACATTTTACTTAGGAATGTTCAATATTGGTTTTACCTATCGTGTTACGTACGCCTGGGGTGTTGTTGTAGCGTCGTGACGTCATAAAATCCAACGGCTGGGATTCAGTTTCTCGATAACTGTACAGTCTGTCGTTAGGATCCGCGAAGGCGGATGGTTTTTGTTGTTACAGCAATTAGTCGCTCGGCTTCCGTGCCACGGAAGCTGCGAATGAAACACCACTACTTTCAACAGTTTTTCCAGTAACAGCTTCTTCTCGATGATCATCCTTGACACGAAGTGGCGAGCATGCATCCGTCTGCCATGCCAAGTTTCTTTTTCAGTTCTGTTTTTTTTTTTTTTTTTTTTCCAAACTCCCTTCCTCATTCTCCACTCGAGTTGATAATTACTTTTCTTTTCGTAGTTGAAGCATTGTTTCCCCAAGTGGAAAGAGACAAGCGCTGTACAGCCGAGCTCGTACATTGATCATCTGGTAACGTGTCGAGCGAGTTGAGAAGAGTTTTTACGCAGTCATCCAGAACACTTGAGTAGTTTACGATCTTTTACGAAAGTAAAAGTTTTTCCTGGCATCTGCGGTCTCGTTTTCCTAAAAGATATTGTGGGCTACAAATACGTTGGGCAGTTACTCTTGGTTTGTTGGTACAAGGAAAAACCGAGCTCGTGACAAGTTAAGGGATGAATGAGAAGTTGTTATCTTTTTTTTTTTGTGTCGCAAGTGAGTGCAGTCAGCGAACGAGTGAGCTGACCCTGTCGCTTTTGCTAAGAATCTACGCTCGACTCCAATTTCCGTTCCCTCTGTTGAGCGTAATGTTGTATACGTGCTGGCTCGCCGAACGTGGCCCGCGCAAATCCACGTTCGTGTTACCTTCGCGCTCGATAAATCTGTACGCCACGTGGCCCAACAGTGCACAATCACTTTGATTTCTTATCCACCGTTCAGTCACCCTAGTCCCATGAGCGTGATCGCATTCCCCTTCTATGGTCGTCGACGGTACTGCATACCCTGCCTCGTACATTTATATATACGAAACCTCGGAAGCTCTTTAGTCGCCGTTGCGACCTCGAATGAGCTTCGACCTGATGCCTCAAAGTTTTCTTACAACTGATCTATTAATAAAACGCGCCTACGATTTTATCCATGTTATTAATACACGAAACCAGGCTTGAGGTTGATTAAACTCTGTGATTGGGTAGTCTTTTCCGAGATGTCTGTTTGATAACGTACATTTGAATAACCAGGGTTACAAATTTTGACTTATGTACAACGAAAACTATAATTATTTTGACAAACAGACGAATTGGATGTTAATAACTGTTTCTCTTTTCTTTTTCGATACGATGACTCTATACATACGATGATCGAATCACTTTTCATAGAAGAAAAATTGCCAGAAAATTGCAGCGTGTCTATATTCTAGAAATAGGTATTCTGTCAGAAGCTAGCGACATATGAGGTATCTGCCTATATGCAGAAGAAATGCAGTCATTCCTATCACAGCTCCGTATATTATCGAGATAGAAAAAAGGGCTTGTTGACAGCATTGTCTCATCTTTGTTGACGGGTGTATAGACTGCAATTCGACATAACAATCGATAATATCTACAATCATACCTCCTTCGGTTCCGTCAATAAAGGCACACTATCGGCAAATAGCTTCTGAATCTCGAGATTATTATCACCCTCGAGATGTGCAACGTCCAAATTATCGTGAATACGAAATATCTGTCGGATACCATGCTACCATATTCTAGCATAGTGTACTCTGCCTGTGCTGTAAACTACACAGTAAGGCACTGGTATAATATATGTATTTTTTTTTTCTATCCCTATACTCTTCTTCGCGCTAGGCAATGTAACAACTAGAGTGACAATGCTCGTACCTGGAAGAGAATGGGGGTTATACAGTAGGTCAACCAATAGCGTAGCCCAAGAGTAAAATAGTACACGTTCTTAGGCTTCATACGATTGGCTAGCCTTATTTTATATAAGGTCTTACGTACTTTACACGTTCTATTACTTAGCCTCTGCAGGAATAGACTGTACTTTGGAACGAAGCTTCGAACATGACAGCCTTCTCGCGTTCCACCATAGGTGAGCAGGGGTGGCTGAACCCTCACCCTAGTACACAACGTAACCCACACGAATCCCATCTAACAATTTACCAAGCTCTGAGGGGTAAGCCAAGAATCCCTTGGGCAGTGTTTCTTCCAACGTAAAAGAATGAGCGGAGATTCGTGTTCACTCGCTCGCCTCTCCATTCCAGAAGCGGCAATAGCACGTAAATGAAAATGGTCGCAATTTATAAGAACGACCCCTCGCCCACGTGGAAAAGTATCGGCGGCAGGGGCATCGGTACGCACGCATGTGGACGAAACTAAGTTTTATATGTTCAAGCTTGTGTAGGAAGGTTTTTTTTTCTCTTGGTATGTAGGGCGTTGGATTTCGTCGTTTTAGGAAAGTTTATCTCATTGTTATCGCATCATTCCTTTTGGACATGAGGGTAACACTGCGGAAAGCCCAGGTGTCTCGGACGTCTTCGAATCACCTCTTTGATTACATGGGGATATAACTGTACGACAAGGATTTCCTACTATTTCAATATTTTTCCTTCGGTACCTTTCAAAGCATTACTGCAGTTCCGGATATAAAACATCTCAGTGACCATTAGGATCCCTAGCAATAGTACTATAGCAGGTTTTCCGTTCATGCCTTGTTCCGTGTCTCTCCGGTGAACTCGGTTTTGTTAGGTCGATAACGACCACTCGAATCGGAATACGATTGCGCCCGGTAGAGCAGGTTGCTCCTCTTCTATGATTTATACGGACTTCTGATATTGGAATAGAGCCAAAGGTAGTCGCTCTTGTGGTGCACTGCTCGAAGAGGGGGCGCAAACGTCGACAGGAACCCGAGATATATTTCCGTTTAGGAACCCTCCCCGGCGTTCCAGTTTCCGCATGACGTATGTACAACTCAATGTCGACGACGATATAAAGTACGAGACTTTTATTCCTCCGCTGATGGAATTTCGTTGGTAATTGCGGAATTCTCGAAGACATTTATCGTCATTCCAACCATTTTTCCTATTCTTTGCCTTGGCAGAATAATCTTAATTTACATTTTTTTTTCTTATTTATCTGTTGCAGAACGATACCATGCAAGTGGTTTGGCAGTACCACGCCGAAGAGCCAGTCTCGGTTGCTGGAGGACTACCCGAGGATGGCACTGTACGAGGTTCCCGTCCACTTTACCTGGTACAACGAGACTCGCAACCGAAGCGCTCGTCGCGCAACCAAGAAGTACCGTCACCCGTCGAGACATGGGACGTCTTGAATCAACAGGTTAGTAGTATTCTCTTTATAGTACCCATCTTCAAGGAATTGGAACGGTCATATGAATGTGTACATATTTATATGTAGAGTTGTAGGAATAGTGGTACGGTACCATCGCACAGCGCGGAAACTTGTCGGTCGTTCCTCCTATACTCGACAGGATATTTCGATATAGATATAAAAGTAATATTGTCAGTCTAGACACAGACTTTACATTCTCTTCTCTCTGACATCTTTCCTTTTATTATCTGAACGAATAAAAACGTGTATTAATATCAGTAATATCAGAAAATCTTGGGTAGTGTCAACTTGTCAAGTGGACCATTTCCATAACTTTAAAATGTAGGTGATTTTATGTAATTAGACAAATCAATCTAGCTATCAAAGATAATTATCAAAAATACAAAGAAATCGTTACTTTGATGTCTATTGATGGTTCCGTACCGGGCGTGCTTAAAACTTTTCTCCAGGGTTTCCATTCCACAGAAAGTCTGCAATAAAAAAAAAATGTATTCCATCCGTATTCGTTTCGCGATGGAAATTTAATACGAATTTTATGTAAACTAGAACTCGAAGTCTTTTTCTACACCAGTTACTAGACCGAAAAATTTACTTACGAGATCAACTTGTTAATTGATTTATTTAAAAAATATGTAATATTGACAAAGCATCCAGTAGTTGAATGAAAGTAGACCACGGTAATTGGCATGTTCTGCTGAAGTTCCGAAAAGCAACCCCGTCGACCGCGGTACAACGTATACGTAGTATATCTATATTCGTTCATAGCATTAATGTTACTTGGAAATTCTAGTCACGTTACGGATTATCCGTTGAGTACCGTGCAAGCACGAGTTCACGTGGTATAGTGCGAGGCCTCTTCGTAACAGAGTTACACAAAGTAAATATTGGATCTCCTTTCGTCCGTGCACCGACGGCTTACAACTATAGATACATACATAGCGCAGTTCTCTCGTCACGTGCCCTATTTACATCGTCGAAGTGTTGTAAGATAGAAGATGAGTAAACTCGATTTAAAACTTTATTAAAATTGATATTGACCCGGTGGGTGAGTTTTCCTCGTGGCTGGCAAACCAGGATAAACAAGCTTGCCAAGCAGTTTTTCAGTGTCTTTCACCTCCGCAAACGCCTTTTTTCGAACTTCGATAGAATGAATAATTCATCCGTGGATTATTGATCATCCAAACGACGGGGATAAAAACACTGATTACGCAAAGATTGCATCTCGGATGCACATGGTTTTATTTTGATTTATCGATGCGTCCTATGTATGTCGTTAATACGTCGTATCGATTTTTTATTAGCCATTATACGTCTCTCCTAGTGAGACTACGTAATTTTATAGAAAGCAGAGAGGAGGAATTACAATTGTCAGATTATGGTACGCGATAATGTCGCGGACGTGATCTGTGCTGCGGGATCGCCGACGCTAATGAATGAATTGTTTTTGTCACATATGAATCGAGAACCCGGTAGGATTTGTACTATACGTGGTGCACAATGCTCGTGGAGAGAGAGTTGTATCCGATAAATATTCACTGCTTGTCGTGCATGCGGCTACTCTTTGCGGATAGTATATACAATGTGGATGCTTGATCCAACATTCATCTCAGGTGCTCGTAGGCAACTCGTGCCCTCGCGCCCCTTCAACAAGAGCAATACATGAGCACGATAAAAAAAAAATTAAAAACACGCGACACAAGAGATCATACGGCGACGTGAGGGATCAGCCTAAATCCTTTGTCACTGAATAATTAACAGTATTTTCCGATTTTTTGGAACAATGCAATTTTCTTGTTCCCAGAATGTCCATTGTAAAAATTTGTACTTTTCAATCTCATTTTAAAGCTATGTTATTTTTAGACTTTCTTTCAGTCACAATTCTGCATTGATTGCTAACAGTTAATTGATTTTCATCGTCCTATCATAAAAATAAATGGGCTTAAAAAGTTGAGCCGCGAGCCGGATAAGTTTAATACTCTCGCTTCTGTGGATTTAACACTGTGAAAAGCTCTAATAATACAACTTTAGTTTTTGGTTCGAATACTAATTTCAAACAGCAATCGATCCTCGTGTACGCAGTCTTTAAATAAAAAAAAAAGTTAAGCAAAAAAATAAGTAAAGTTACACAGGGACCTAAAAATATAATGATGATGGAGAAGTGTAAATAAGCCTTTTCGACTTTTGCGACACATACTGTATATGCACGACCGTCGATGGAGGTAGCTTCGCGGTAATCTCGAAATCACAAATTTTGCTGAAGCCCGTTGGAAACTCGACGAACGAGTCGATAAGGTTTTTCCGAGCTTACGGCTTTGTTGTAAGGTACCTTATACTTTGTTGTAAATATATATTTTCCGCTTTCCGAACTTGTTTCCACCATTTCCGTTTTTTACTTTAACGTCATAGGCGTCTACCTCGCGCTTGCTTGGTTTTTCCACGAAGTATTATCAGCTACATACACACATATCAGATATACGTACACCTACATACAGAGGGCAATTTTCCAGGACATTTTCCACAGAAATCTCATATCGTATTTCCAATTAGGGTCCCGAACCTCGTACCAGCGTCAGATAAATAAAAATGTTACTTTTAATTTAGGCCAGTCGCCGTCTGAATTTATCGTCCCGTCCGGCTAGTTCAGAGTTCTCGCTATCTCTTGGGGAATATACAAGATTTCACTCTTGGTTGATGTAACAGACGCGAATACATCAACCTTTAAAAAGAACATAGCGCCTGGGCTCGTTCTATATGTTGAAGACCCTTGGTCCTGGATAACTCAAAATCAGAAAGCGCTAACAATATGGAAATTTATTCATACATACCGCCGCATAATTCTCGCCCTTCTAGTGAGTGGAAGTGCCCAAGGTCGGATAAAGTGTCTCATTTTGTCGTGTCGTGACGTCTTTTCATCGGGAGTGCGTTACCCTCTGGGAATTTCTGTGAATACAGCAACAGAGAAGAAAGGATAAAAAAATGATGTTGAACTTTTCTATCAAAGTGGTGAGACGATTTTTACGCGAATATTTCCCTTCGACGATGTAAAAGACATGTAGCTCGACGTTAAATTTCAATGGATTCGCGACTACGGAGCTTTCAGTTTTCAACAAATTCATAGCTACTTTTTTTCTACACGTTCTCCTTCATATATGTGCGTGTATGCGTGCATTGACAACACTCTGTACGTACACACGATCATACATACTACATATATCGGTGGGTATATGCCAGTACCCGGGTTTTCATCTGCTGTGCAATTCGCGGTGTACAGGGATACGCGAGAGCCCGATAATTGAATTCAAGCTTCGGTATTTGGTTTTCCGGTGCCGTGAACATCTCGTTCGAGACTCTAGCTTTGCACCGACGAAGCGATTCGCTTGGTGAGCTCGTCCACGCTTGGCTAATACACGTACCTAATATGTATATCTATATATATATATATATATATATGTGTATTCATATACTAAGTATTCGTATGTTCATACTATAAATATACATTCAGACATACAATTTTGATACCGAATTAACAGTTATACTATTAATGGTTATTATTATTATTTTTTTTTTTACAATTTTCTATATAACGAAATTTGATGAAAAATATATATTTCGTGTTGCAGGTGAAATTGCCGACCGAGCAGGAAACGCTGCTCTGGTGCCGGGTAGTTGAGATGCCGAGCATCAGTCGCAAGCACCACGTCGTCAAGGTAAGTTTTCAACACGATTCTTGATCTTCCGCCGGATTTCCTTCCAACCTTCCTCTTCACTCGAATAGTTCGCTCCCTTCCTCCGTGGTACTTCGCACTTTTCGATGATGCGCGTCGTCGAGAATTCTCGCGAATTCTCGTCGTGCACCTCGTTCACGTCAAAGTTGTCGAAGAGATCTACCGCCTTGCAAAGGCAAACCTTGCACACAGCTTTCCTTGCGCTACCTATAGCGCGGAAAGTGTCTTTGTAGACGTGGCTGCTACATGGTCCCGTCGCGACGTAGTTTCCCGTTAGGTGGGTACCTGCCTCGTGTGCTCTAAGGCTACCCGGATCTCGAAACTCGATTGCACGTGACCCAACTGCGCGATGGGATTTCATCGTGTTTTCCCATCCCTGTCCCTGAATGCACGGTATAAGTGAAGTGAGAAATAGTAAACGCGAAGAAGAATCAAAAAAGAGTTGAACGGCTGATGTAATAAGAACTCAATTGATAAAATGAAAGAATTCCTAAAGTTTCGTAACAGTTATTCAGATCATGAAAATGGACTTTTAAAGAAAATTTCGATCATAATATCCATAAAATGAAAATATACCATAAGGTGCATTTAAAAAAATAATTTGTCAACATTATTATTTTAATGTCTCATCGACTGACATACCATTTGAATGTTTAAAAAAAAACCTGTCTTTAATTGCAGTACGAACCAGTAATTCAACCTGGTAATCAGAGATACCTGCATCACATGACACTGTACGAGTGTCGCGGCGATTTCTCGACATTGGAACCTACTTCGAAGACTAGCGGTGGTGTCTGTTACGGTGCGGAGGCATCCGCACTTCAGTGTAACACCATCGCGGCTACCTGGAGTCTGGGTTCGGAGGTAAGAGAAGAAGAAATACAACATTTATCTTTTTCTTCATTGTACAGCTGTAATAGCAGCGCCGAAACGGGATTTAACTTTTCGTTTGAATTTGCACTGAGACGAGTCGTTCCGAAAGACTGTGCAAAGAAATCTATATATCTCTCTCTATCCTCGCAGTAGCTCCTTCCGAGCTTCCAACACTTCTTCTTCGTACGCGAGACCAAAAAAGACAGTAGTAAAGGAAGGAAAAAGACAAAAAAAATGAGTATGGGGTGAACTCGGGCCGCAGGGCTTTTAAGTTTTTTGCACGTTTCGGCGAAGATACTCGCAGTTTGCGATAATCCCGGTGCTCCTGTAATGCATACGAATGGAAGATCGAGCGAGAGAAAGAGAATAGGAGAGGGGGGGAAGGATGACGACGACAGTGGTGGCGGTGCGCGTCGACCGCAAACCAGTTCGGAGATGCCGCAGAGTCTCCGCGTTGAACGTGAGTTCCCTGCGAAGATGGGCGTCGCGGACTCTCATCCCGACTTGATCGTCCTTATGTCTCCCGCTGCCATGTCGTTAGACTTCTGGCCGCGGCACGTACGATGGTGACCTCGTTCAACAGAGTCCTTGCCCAACTCGTCCCAGTTTGGAACTGTCGGATCGAGAGTGAGCGTCTGATCCCGCGTATACTCTAGTATCTAGAACCGGAAAGTGGAAGACGTATCAAATGTTAAGAGAATACGATGTTAAAATCATTATGGATGTCGTTGCAGTATCGTGCAAAAAAAAATATTGGGGTGAAACAAAGATAACGTTATTTTTACAATTTACATAAATCGATTCAAACAATTGGAAAGAGAGAGATTTTAAGATTATTTTGTGAGAATTAGGAGTTAAGGGAGCTATCCTGTAGAACCACCCGGAGAACCATACTAAACCGTCAACATTCCCCGTTATTCTGTCATTCAGGGCTTCAATTATCCGCCCGAAGCTGGATACGCTCTGGACCCGCACAAGGGACCGCGCTTCTACATGCTCGAGACCCACTACACAAATCCCCAGCTCGATCGTTTTATGACCGACAGCTCGGGACTACGACTGTTCTACACTGATCGTCTGAGGAATCATGACGCCGGTATCCTAAGTGTCGGCATTGATCCCAACTGGAGACACATTATACCGCCGGGTCAACGGGAGGTTGTGTCCGAAGGTCATTGCGTCGCTGATTGCACCGGAAAGACAGTTCCCGATAACGGTGTAAATATGTTTGCCGTAATCATGCACACTCATCAACTTGGAAGGAAAGTTAGACTGAGGCAGATCAGAAATGGAGAGGAGATGCCACCTATTGCGTCTGATACTAGCTACGATCCGAATTATCAAGAATACAGAAGGCTGCAGCGTCCCGTCAAAGTCTATCCGGTGAGATATTACTAAATTCAAGATATTACTGAGTGAATACAACTTTATGACAAATTTGTTATTTATACAATGATTTATTTTGTGAATTCTCCATAAACATGATTTTTTTTTTATTTATTTGTTCGCAGGGCGATCATTTGATAGCCGAGTGCACATACTCGTCTGAGAGCCGCAAGGCAATGACGCTAGGAGGCCTGACAACAAAAGAGGAAACTTGTTTGGTATCCGCCTTGTACTATCCACGAATCGAGCTGTCACTTTGCTACTCGCTTCCGTCTTTACCGACGGTACTTCACAGTCTCGGAATTCAGAAGCTCATGCAGTAAGTCCTAGAATCCTTAAGCTCGCATGTTATAAACTTCCTCTCTATTATACACACCGTGCGGTATGCTCTCTATTAGATTAACATTGAATCGTACGAGGGAGGCCGATTGCCTCTTTAGGAGCAATCATGTAGTTCACCGACGTTACGTCTCTCACGATCAATCTCAATTGGCTGTTAGTCTCCCTTCGCGCGTCGCTCATAACCAACACGTAACATCGTTTTGATTAAAGGGGGTCAATGGCTAATGTACAGCGTCCTACGCGTCATACATTCTTCGTTAACACTTAACGTATTGAGTACGGCATCCAATTTGCCGTGCGAAGACTTCGACAAAAAATAATTTCAATAAACTCTAAACTTTAGATGAAATCTTCGCTATGGACTCAAGTTTGTTTTTGTTACAATTAAATATGCAAGTCACTACTCTTTGTTCAATATTTTGAGTTATCGCAGCGAATAGAAATTAAATTACAAATACATCTCCCACGTTCTATTCAAGGGATACTGAACATAACTCTATTTTTTTCTTTTCTTTCACGATGAAAGAAAGGGTCTCAGCCTCGTCACATTATCTAACGGAACATTTATTTTGATTGCAGGGGTGCAACACCGGTGGTAATCGAAGCGCCGGCTGAATTGCGGGGTATGACGCTGGAAGAGCGTCTGACAAGTTACAACTGGGATAAAAGCTTTCAAAGTTTCCAGGAAGCCACTCATCTCGGTACATTCAAGCCATTGTGCTCAAGCAGCACAGGTGAATTGTTGCCCGGTACTGACATACCGGAAGCCCACTATCCCAGAATCCATAAGCCCTACAAAGAGACGACTCTGCCATGCGCCAAGAAGGTCGTGAGAAATAAGCTCTCGAGGCTGTTCGGTGAGGACGATGACATCGGGGCACCGGTCGATCCAAACAGCGACGAAGCTAACGCCATCGAGCGGGGACAGCTGGTCCGAACTAAAGTATCACGAAGCAGCGAGGGACCCGTCACCGGAAGCTCTGGCTCTACGACAGTTTCTATCGTTCTTATACTTCCGGTTATCCTCGCAGCTATCAGGTGAACAACTCTCCAAATTTCCCATTGACGGTGAATCACTTTACTTTTCGCGATTCGTCGGATTTTCGTGATTTGGGGAAGAAAAAAAATTGAGGCGCGAATGCCTCAAGTCAGTACCCACGACTAACTTGATTTCGTAAACATTACGAACGTATAAGAACCAATCGCCGCTAGTGTATAAGCGCATAAGTTTTCAGACATTTTGAAACTTTCGCTCGTTCGATGGTAACCCCAGAAACTTCGGGTAATCCGCGTATACCCTAACTATGTATGGTTTTCGTGGTCTCTCACTGTCACAGATATCCCTCGGAATTTGACCGATTCACGAAAGCAACTGTTTTTTTTTATTAGTCTGGATCGCGCGGTTCTACTCTTATTTGTAGTTAATATCCAATTTCTTTAACAAATTTTTTATATTATTTGATGATAATTTTCTGGCCATTGCTTTCGCTGACCGAGGGATATCTGTACATTATTCAATCGTACTACTCGTGAAAATGAATTGAATGAATTGGTTGTGCTTCTCATGAGTGAGAAGCAGAGGCAGGTAAACGTTGGCTGTTTATAATGCGTCAATAGGAGGCCTCGAAGTTGCGACAGTTAATGTGCTTGTCGTGCTTTCCGCGAAAATAAAAATGTAGAAAAAAAAACAAAGATAAACAGCAAATCGCTGTCTGGTTACATTTCGAAAGCAACAATTTCGGCTCTTGATGTGCCGAGTCAGATCTACGACGTTAATCACTTAATACCGCGCGCTTTTTCTGTCTGCAACAAGCGGGTTTTCGTGACGCAAATTCTGTATATTTTGTTAATTAGATTATTATCGGTAGACTTTTTGTCGGAGTCGTGCAAGCATTGGTTGACTCGCGAGTGGTTTAAGGCAGAGAGAATAAAAATACAATTTCTTTTTTTTAATAGGTTGACGCAACAACGACGAATATATTCTGTTTTGTTTGTTAGCCAATGAATTGATAAGCACGGGCTGAAAGTCCCTGTTAGAATTAAAGACTTAACCAACGCTTGTACCTCGGCTCTTTGTAACATTTTGTACAGTTTATTGAATGTAAAATCAATGCGTTCACGGTTTAGAGCTTATTGGAAGGTTTATACGAGAATAATAATGAAGCGATTATTTATTTTTTATTTAAGCTATATACAACACTAATATTAATAATTGTAAAGAGAGAGAGAAAGAGAGAGAAAGATTATTTTGAATGAAACGAGAATTGAGAATTTATTTGCGTTCAACGTTGATATTATGTTCTTTGACGCGAGCGATGTCTATGACGGCTCTTGCGCTTGCGTTGACGTTCGGCCATTTACCCACGGGTTTCTATCGCGTGCACTATTCACACCTCTTTGCGGTTAATGCTCGAGACACACTTTTGTACGAACCCTCCGAGCGCAACTTGTCGTGTCGTCACCTCGAAGCAAGTGGTTGGACTCCCGAGACGCTCAACCAACGTCGAAGATATTCTCGAGGTCTGGGGTTTCAACAGCCGGCTCGAGAGGTCGATTGTTCTCTTTAGCCTTGCACCTAGTCGTTTTCCCCGTTCAGCAAAACTGAGTCGCCAACGACCCACCGTAAATTATCTCGCATATCCATGCGGAACATAGCCAACCACTTCTTATCCGTTATTTTTGATCGCGAGCTCAGCGAAAATTAAGCGTGTATCGACCTTCGGGGATTGAGAAAAAATGAAAACTACCATTTTCCGAATCACTGACTTTTGATGTTTAGGTACGAGAGCCGCGCATTTTGAATTTAACAAAAAAAAAAAAATCGTGGCTATTTCGAGCGGTTTCACGTAGGCGACTAATCGATATAATACGTAGAAATATTTTACAATTTAATACGATTATTCGTGAATGTCATAGGGGATCTGTGTATGTGTAGTACCGTAGGGCAGTTTTCTGGCTAATTTAAACAAACAAAAAATGAAAAAAAGAAAAAAAAAAGAAGAAAAATAAACGAACGGGATATAAATTATCAACGGAATATTCACTTTTCATTGTCGTGCATCGTCGTACCGAGGCTAGTTATCGCATGTTTCGATCTGATAATCGTCATCGTCGCCCTCGAACATGTCCTTAAAGAGCTTTTCGCTTGTCGCGGATTTTATGCGTATCTCTTTACGCTTTTGTCGTCGACGTTGAAAATCGGTATGATGATTATTTTGAGCAAAAAAAAAACGAAGTGATGTCGAAATCGTGAACGTTGGTTTCATGGAGGAAAGTACTAAAGTCGATGAAAAATGAAACAGAATCGCGATATTCAATTGATGTTATCCAAATCGTATAAAGAACACTTCAGCTCGTGACGAGAAAAAAAGAAGGAATATAAAATAGGTAAATAAAATGGGACAGAGGATGCCAGCAACTGCCAGTGATATGAACAGAACAATCAGCAAAGTGTCGCGCGCGCGTTATTCTCAAACTCGATTAAAATGGAGTTATAATGTTATAGGTAGAACGAGTGGATGGAGCGTATAAGATTGGAGGAATGTTAAATGACGAGTGAAAAAGAAAAAAGAAAAAAAAAACGAAAAAATCACATAATGATATCACGCATCAAATAATCGACGATTCTTGCATCATGTGTCTCACACAGTTAGTTTATTTCCAATTAACGGATACCTTGGTTTCGCCGCGGCAACGATATTCTATCATTCTTTTCTTCTTTTTTGTTTACATGAAGGTAGAGACACATAATCATTATACGTCAAACGTACACAAACATCATATTACGAGAGTTCAATTAACAAAATTCAAAAACCAAAAGAACAATTCAATATTTTCATCTTTATCGTTGATAGCGATTGATTCGCAACTCGACGCTTTACGGCAGACTGAACGCTCGTGTTGTGGCAACGCGGTGAAGCCAAGATAAAGCCGGCTCTGTATGTATTGTACGTAGAAATATATTACGAATGGTTGGACGGTGAAACGGCACGCCGCCCTAATGCGCGCGCCATGATGTGAATGTGGTTTTTCGCCGTGGATATAGAGAAGGGACGCGTGCAAATGCATGATCGAATGAGCATAGTGCGTGTGTGTAAATAGGGAGAATCCTGTATATAGTTATAGATTTACATACAATCCGATATAGTCAAAAGTCGGTGGTCACCGGAAGAATGAAATCCGGAGATACCGAGAGAAGGAAAAAAAAAAGCCGAACTCGATTAGATGGGCGAATAGTGTCTATCTTCTAGCGTTATTATTTACCTTATGTAAACGAGATATAATGAAAGATGAGAAAGGTGAAGATAAAGAAAAATCTACAAGAACCGGCCGACCTACCCTTCCAAACAGCTCTTAGATTTATACCTAAACCTGTGACACCTCACAACCGCCCCACTCCCCCTGTCCTACCTCCCGTCTCCACCCTCGCCTCGACATTTAATGATGAGGATGCGAATTTAAAAAAAAAATGATAACTGAACGCTACACTATCATCTACACTGTAACAAAATGTATTATATTTTATATATATAAATATGTAAATGTTTTTCTAAACCAATGAGTATTATTTCTGTTGCTGAATACCTTTTTTATCCCTCGACGATTTCTCCTTTCGTGAAGCATTTATTAGTGGTAAGTACACTTTATTATTCAAAGGGCACTTCAGTGATAGAAACACGTAGTGTTTTCGATTAGTTAATATGGAATCTAAATCTTAACTTGCAATTCGTACCCTCAAAATTCAATTAGAAATGTTAACATCTCTTATGAGTATTAAGTGGCCAAAACTGTTCTTATAAACAATAATCAGAGTATACAATATTTAATAATTATCGTGCTACTAATTTATGATTAGTTTTAATTGTGTTACTCTTCTCCTGATACACATTTCACGTAGCAATAAATTTCATGCCCGACATAGACTCAAATGACGATATATCAAAAATCGATATATAAAAAATGTATCGAACGCATAAAAAAATTCACCAAACAACCAGTTTGTTTCGACATGTGTTATATAACAATTTGCTTGTCGCAAATTCCAGTTGCTACATAGTCACGGTAAAAGCGAGAAGTCAAATTAGTCGATAATTGATACTGAAACTCAGCAGACAAGTATACGTGCCTCCGATCTATGCATTCCATGAAAAACCGTCGTACGTGTAGGAGTCATGATTCGTAGCTAGGGTTACGATATCGATCGGGCTTCCGCGGAGTAAGAAGGGCTTGCGTCAGATCTAAGCTCTCAGCGGCCGCCGATGCAATCTCACATTCGCGGTAACGAGCTATACCCGATTACATCTCAAAACTTGACTATTCCGCTGTGGCCTTCCAACAACCCGATGAAACTACTGCGGTAGTACTTACATCAAGCGTTTAGGTGTGCATATATACGAATTCCCAGTGTGTATTTCTGCTATCCGTACTAGAGAGCGCAAGCCCTTATAACCGAAGCTTAATTCTCAGTTAATCGTTCGCATCTTAAGAGCCTGCTAAGCGGTCATTACCACGTATATTCGAGCATCGCCTTCATCGTGCATTTTCTTTGTCCAGTTGTATGTGTTTATATACATCGACATTTGAGTTTCACAACTAATCGGCTGCATATAGAGATTGTTATCAATTCATTCATACGTCGCCTTCAATGGTGGGTGTGTTGCGTCAAGACTTGTTATTTAATGGTCAACATTCGAGGTCTTGCTGCAGCGAAAGGTAAGTGCAATTTTGTTATGATTGACTTTAATTTCCGTCTGCTAGACGTTAAGGCAGATTTATAGCGCTTATCGTCATACAGCACGAAGATAAATTTGTTAATTGCATTAGTTAATTGTAGAATACCGATTTGGCACGCCAGAGGAGAATTTGCTACCTTTCCATCATTGTAAATTTAATTGGAATTCGTTCCCTAGTTAATAGTTTATCAAATTTTTATTTCTTTTTTTTTCAAATGCAAAACGACGTACACCGTAGTTACGACCAAGGTTGATTGGCATTGCAAAAATTATTATTTAAAAAAAAAGTGAATTTCATTTACGTGTTTATAACGACTCAATGTTCCTTATGTATAAGAAAAAATAAAAAATCGAGGCAATGTGCATCATCCTTTTTTTTAAGTCTAATACTAATATTTCTTATACGAATATTTCAAGTATAATCATGTTGCATATTAAAAGGAATATTTAATCCCAAAAGTCGCAACTGTAAAATCTGTCGTAAATATACGTTCATTGACACACGGCGTGTGGATACTGAGTCTGTGCTGTCGTTATAGATATAGTTAACGAACCGCTTGATTGCTAAATATTGCGTCAAGCCGACGAGCGAGAAGTTGACAGAACGTTGAGTCTCGTGGGCCAAGTAATTGAGAATGCACGTGGCTGAAGTCTCCGGTATAAACGCCGTTCGAATTTAAGCGTTTAGCGAAATTTCGCTGTCGTTAACAGTTCCCCCGTGTCTGCAGAACTCTCTCTCTCTCTCTCCCCTTCTCTGTCTCTCTCTCTTGCTTGAACTTAGTCACGGATTACATCGTGGATTTGCTTAGCCATCGAAGCACCGATCCATTAATGAGCAAGTTCCCTACCCTCTGCGGAGTTTGATAACTCTCCAGCTTTCTGGGCTATTCATGTCTCGCAACACGTAGCCACCTAATCAAACTTTCTTGTAATAATGAGACTGAGACTGGGACTAAGACTGTGTTGGATATATAGCTACTGCTGCTTCTGCAGGTTCTGTTGAAAATCTGGCTAAGGCTCTACCAGTCTACTTTCCGAGTTTCGTTAGGGAATAAAGTCCCGCCAGCGAACTACGAACAGCCTGCTTCCGTTTTACAACGTTTTCTATTTTAGTCGCCATAGTCAAACAATTGTTTTATGTACTCGCTGACTATAGCAGACTGTGTTATTTTTAAAAATTGTATTTTATGCCTATAAAAATTACATTCGTGATAACAGTTATGCGCATTATTCGAAACTTCCGCTGGATTTAAACTCAAGTACAAGTAGTAAATATTATTTCGTTATTAAATTCGTTGTGTTATGCTTTTGTCAATCAATCAAGCAAAAAATTTGCTGTTTTAAAACGCCTTTAGAGGAGGTTAATACTCACTATAATCTGCCCTTAATCCGTAATATAATCATAATTAAAAATCTGTTAGGTATTATAGTTAAATGATAAAAAAAAAAAGTTTAATTTCATTCCTATAACGAAACAAGGAAGTGCAAAAAGCTTTAGGGAGCAAAAAAAAAAGAGCGCTAAGTTTCGAGAGTGTCACCTTTAAAATGCATAATTAACGCGGATCGAAGACTGAGCTGTACAATGCGAATAGTCGAGGGTGGGCGAGTGCAGAAAAAAGCGAGAAAGGTTGAGGGGGAGAATTTCAATCGACTCACCACCGGGGATCAGGGTGGCAATAAATAGCACGAGCTTTACCGCTGATGCCAATGGAGGGTGGGCGTCATGATGCCTTCGGCGAGTACAGCGCAGTGTCGGGCTTCAGTGGCGATTGTACTATACTCCCGTGCAACGACTGCGACTCCTACGGTACGTATACCCGCTGATTGAAATTTATGTCCAACGGGACCACGCCAATTTCACTCGAGACCATCTCGACATCGACGAACCTCCAGCAGACCGTCTAGATTCGTATCGTTTTCCTTCCTCTATTGTACCCCAGAGAGCTTCGCATGCGTTCCACCTCTCCGTAAGCTCTTCTTCTATCAATCCTGTCGATATCCCCTCACCGTTTTGCCTACGCACTGTGAATTTGAGAACATGAACTGTTTGGCAATCAACCTTCCCTCAGGAGTGATAAAGTGAACGTGTGAGATTGGTTTTCGAAGGTCAATGTATCGTAAAACGTAATGACAGTCTTTTTTTTCTTTCTTTTCTTTAATTTACGCAAACTTCTTATTATCAAACATGTAATCATTCATTGCGTCAATAGACTAAATATAATTCTCATACTTTTCATTTTTTTATCAGTAATCGACTTTCCTCAAATTTAATTTCTGTAACAGACTTATTTACTGCACGTTGAAAGTGTTCGTAGTCCAGAAATAGTGGTCTGAAAAGTTAAGAGCTATTGTAAACAGTATTTAATGAAGGTTTCAAAGTTGAAACTTGCACATTGCTTACTCATTATTTTCCAACTTTTACGTGGCTCTTCTATGAGGAAGCTAAAATCAATCAACATATATTTCATGGTATCAGAAACTTTGTGAGAAAAATAATGAGAAAGCAATGTGCAAGTTTTGCAGATTTACTTTCTCACAGAGAAAGCTTTTTTTACAACATTTTGCTAAATATTTTTTCACAAGTGCAGGTGTATTCAATGTTATTTCGTACTGTATTTGGCAGAAAGCGGTTCGGATATTTTGGAGTTTCAAAATTTTTCGTAACTTTTTTCTTCCTGTTATTTGAGAATGCGTTCAAGTAGCTGTCTTATCCAAAATTTTGCATAAGACTCGAATAGAATGTGTCGTTGATTGATACCGAATTTGGTAAACATCCAACAAAAAGTTCATAATTCAGAGAATTAACATTTTTTCTTTACAAAACTTCCTCTATGAGGAAGCCAAAAATAATGAAACGTAAGTTAATACAAATGCTTACGCCACAGAAATTAAATGCTGAAACTGGACAATTTTGGAAAATGCTACACACAAAATAGACATACAAATGACCTCACTCAATGGCGGTGTATTTTGTTAATTTTTAATCCGGGGATGAAGCATTTTACGAGGACTGATTGTTTACGCGACCGATTCACCATAAACATTCTGAGTATATATATATATATATAAAATATATGCGATGCAAAAGTGAACTGAGAGATTGAGCGCTTTGTGCACACCTCCCCCTTGACGCTCGCTCACGTGTGTAAACCGTGGATTAAAGTAAGGTATTAAACCCCTGCCACGCGTGGAATGAGTTTGATCGTATCGCTAATTTCATTAGCGATAAACGCTTGTCCGGAATTAATTAACAGGCTGCGCGTTTGCGACTGGCGCAAGAAGTAATGTAGTTGCGCGGTGTACAGAGGATATATAGAGAGGGGGCGGGAATTCCAGCCTGCGGGTAGTGATGTTCACTGGCTCACGCATCCCCCCGGTCGCTTTTTGTCCCACCTGCTCATTTTGTCCGAGTTCCTAAACGCCCCGGTAGAATATTCAAGTGGCCTGTCTGCACGAGCAACCTCTTTCACTCGAACGATATATTAAGAGTACTATACTATAATCAAATTATTTCAAAAGCGTAGCTTGTAAACCTGAAATTAATAGATGTAACGCTTCGAATTGTGAAATAACACGACACCGATGCATATGTAGGTATATCATATACGATTATGTGTCGCTACCATTGTAGATTGAAATTTAATTGAAGTTTCGTTATATATACGCTCAAACGATGTATAATGGTGAAACGATATAATTTATAATTCGTACAATTATTTCCCGATCCCACGCAGTGCTACGAACAAAGTAAATGCAGAGACAACTAATCGCACGGTGTATTAATATTTCCTCGTTATTATTCATGTATTCTGACGAAGAGGATTCTGAATGGTTTTTCGAACATATTTTGTCTCAATGTGATTAAAAATATATATGTGAATTATTTTAGATCGCAATTATTCAAATCATAATTTTCTATTTTTAAAAAAATCATAAGTGATCAGGAATTAAACTTTACACAAGTTCACGAAATTTTTCGTTGAATTCAAACGTTCGTCTAGGGACTTGTCGTTTATTTTCATAACTGACGAATTCTGATTTTCTCATTCTGAAAGGGTTTGAAGGAAAAACGAGATCGAGATATTCGACTGTTGGAGCGGTGCCATTTATTTAGCGACATTTTTTGTTTGTCCTCTCTCCAATCGTTTCGAGGTACATTATACTCGAGCGCTGCATTGCTCATATTCGACAGCACACTACAACCCTCGTAAATTTTGCATCCGTATCAAAATCACTGAATATAATTTGTTTACGAGATTCTCGTATTTCACGATGCTTCGTGCACAGTTTGGATGAGGATTTATCGTGAGCTTCGCCATATTTCTGTTGCTCGTTCGCGACGCGTTTCTCGTCGTTGTCCGGCATCCGTTTTTCGTATTCGGCCCCCAACCCCTTTCATGTGCCACACTCTCGCTCGAGCCATAGGCAAAGGGGCGTGGGTGGTCGGGGGCGGGGGGGGGGGGGGGGATATATGCGCTATGCACAGTGCAGCACTACGGCTTCGTTTACGTTCGCCTATATCTCTCTATTTCATCGTGCTCCGCGCACTTCCAGCGAATTTTATCCTTTCGTGTTCTCTCTCCCTCTCTCACTTTTCTTTTTTTTTTTTTTTGCCAAAAACTAAATCACGATATATCGTCGGCGTCGACGAGCTCGTTCGCTTGTCACGAATGGCCGAGGCCACTGTCATGGGTGTGGCTCCTATTTCGTTTCTCTCTTTTTTTTTTTACCCCAGACTTTCATTGCCTCGAATGTGCACGAGACAGAAAGGGTGAGAGAGGGGGAGGGAGAGAGAAAGAGAAAAAAAATGAGAGAGACGTTTTGCAGCACCATCGTCCGTTGGTCCTGTACTTTATATGGCCGCGAGAAAGTATCGGACTAAATCGGCCAAAGTGTTTACCGTATTAGGACAATGAGAAACAAAGGTATATCGACGTACTGACGAGTTTACCAAATGGGTGGTGCCTGAATAAAGCGGTTGAAATATACGTAGCATTGCACTGAGATTTCTCTCATCGCTTCTCTTCGTCTCTCTCTCTGTTCCTCTCTCTGCGTATTCTCGGCGAAATTTATTAGGGATGGACGCACTCGGACTGCGTCACTGTAAATTAACAGAATACAGAGAAACGAAATGACCTCTGTCCGAGTGGACAACTGTATGCACTGGCTATACGAGAGGGTAAAAATGTCTCCTGTTCATACTCCTCCTCCACCTATATGCACACGTTGTTTGCGAGAATGTCCGAGCGACCCCGTAGTTTGGCTATGAATTAAAACATAAATTTCAATCAACTGGACGCAGGCATTTATGCGGCCTCTCGCTCCGCATATCATATAGCAGCACCTATTATATGATATAGGCTCATGCGAGCTTCGTTCAGAGAAACGCAACACACACACACACACACGTGTGCGCCTCTGCTATCAGACGATTTCGACTGCCTGGGCTTTGACTGAATTTCGCAGAATTGCCTGATGGCGTGTACTCGATTTTCTAATTTGTACATAACGGCTTGCACTTGCATTTAATGATGCACTCGTGACCAACGCATCTCTATAGATCATGGAGTGTAGGCAATTTATCTCGTATCCATAATTATTCGGTATTTCAAATACGAATTAGTATAAATTAATTATAGGTTTATATTTTGTTAAGAAGTTGTAAAAAAATTATATTATCTTACAACTTTCTTTTATTTGTCATATAGTGTAGCTGTCAAAAATATCCATTTTGCTCGGAATAAAGAAGTATATGAAAGCTGTAAGTATGTGCAAATTAATTTTTTGTCCACGCAATGACGTAATACGTTGAATATTTTTTTTATGTTAAGAGCGCATACTGTTTTTCTAAATCTTGTGCAATTTAGAAAACGATTTTTATCTTTAAAAAATCTATACCTCAGATACATAGCGTCCAATAAATCGGAAAGACATATTGGATCTATGTTTTCCGACAGGTACTTTTGTATAAAAAAAATTGCGTAACAGATCCGGGACATTATCAGCAAGTCTTGATATATAGAAAATAAATGAAACACTATAATAATATGTTTTTATCAAAGAGACGGAGGACGGCCTTAAGTAGTTTCTTACAAAAGTTCAGTCCTGGTTGCGAAATTCTCAAACTTGAATATATCGAAAATAATTTATCAAACAAAGGGCAATATATTATACGACACATAAATACAC
Source organism: Perithous albicinctus (assembly GCA_964016905.1). Classification (NCBI taxonomy): domain Eukaryota; kingdom Metazoa; phylum Arthropoda; class Insecta; order Hymenoptera; family Ichneumonidae; genus Perithous; species Perithous albicinctus. Next base: position 23,410,359 of record OZ024693.1, on the reverse strand, counting down.
ATGGAAAGATTCCATTTTATACTCATATTTTTCCCCAATAGCCTGTTCTCCCGAGAAATGGTGATTGGGAAACGGTTCGACATCGCGAAAACTCGGCGAACGATATCGTGAGTTGAGAGACGAAGTACACATACTACGGAGAACGGTGGGCGCCATAAGAGATAAACGATGCCCGGGGGACTCGGTAAGTAGATATATACCGCTTCCGGTGGAGCGTGCAACCTTGCCCTAACTATAGGAATACCGAAGTGACGGTGGGGCGATGCACCAGCCAAACCATCAGTGCACGTACCTATATTTCTATATACATATAACACGTACATAGGTATATGTCTACTTGGGTTACTCACGTTTGAGTTTAGGGGTTGGGGTGGTCGGAAGCCAGCATCAGAAGCACCAGCAGCAGCGGCACCAGGAGCTTCTGCGGTACCGTACGTGTGCGGTGAACGTACACGGTCGAGCACAGAATGTCGAGTGCTCGCAGAACCTGCTCTTTCTCCCTCCCTCTCTCTCTCTCGCTCTCTCGCGCGCCACCAGTCGAAGTTACGCTCGCATTTCGGAATTGAGCAAAAGAGCGCATGGGAGCCACACTCCGGTCAGCCGGTCAGCCTCCGGACCTCGCGACCGATTCAATCAGCCTTCATTGTTTAAAAGTGCTGCTCGCGATACCGTGTGGTTCAAAATGGTCCCACCGTCACTATATAAAGTTACATTCACCTAGTCTATACGTGTCCTCTGCAGTACATAGAGCGAGCGAGTATACGTACATAACGTAGCACATTCGCGGCCACAAGTGGACCACCGAAGAATCGTTACCAACACCCACGCAATCATATTTAGCCCGGTATTTATAACCGCGTGTAGATATAGCCGAAAGATGGAAAATATAGACACAATCGACTTCCGGCTCGCTGGTGAATTTATTAAAAATCAGGTAACATATATTTACATTGACGTAGAGTCTGGAAAAAGAGAAAAATGTGGCATCTTTGCCTCGTTATGGCAAAGCAGCCTCAAGGTCTGTTTTCATGATTTTGTTTTTCGAATAAAATGGTACGAATACAATTTTTTAAATTCTTTTACCGGTTCATCTTTCAAAATATCTGAAAAATTAAATAATACAATTAATAATCATTACAGTACCAAGACGGGAAGGCTGACAGGTTATGTGTTTGAGAATCAGACCGTACAGTATGATGAATAGTTGATAGCATTACCAAGTGCAGAGATGCACGCTACTGGGACATCGTTTAATAGTAAATCGCGAGAGTGCATTGACACACTGCGCCACGGTAGTAACAAAAATTCCCATAGCAGCTGGAGTCGTAGGAGCATCAGGAGCTGTCTCTCGCTACAAAGTAGCAAAAGCCAGTGAATCTTCCTGAACGTTAAACGTATACCCTTTGAGCTTGTCTCGATTGTGTTCACCCGCAGGTCTCTTCTTACTTCTGTATTTCCTCTTTTCTATGTGACTTACTTTCTTTGCCTCTTGCTCTTGCTTCTACGTAAGTTGTATATACTTCACGAAGCGCACTAATTACTATTAGGCGAGTCGGAGATGGCAGAGAGGAGTGAGCAACGAATTGTTCTAATTCCATTTCGCTCGTGCCCTTGGGACCGTCTCGGCTTTCCACTCTACGAAGATGTCGCGCTTTCTGCACTGGACACAAGCGTGCACCGGTGAACTCTTGCAATAAAGACTTCGTTTGGTGTGAATAAACGGTTTTCTTTTCTTGTAATAAAAAATGTTGAATTCATAATTATCAGATTCATGAATTATTGCTGTGAGTAAGATTTCGCAAAAGAAATGCAAACGTCAGCTGATTTTTATCACAGGAATGGATTTCCTATAAATAAGATTTGGTTTTGATAGACCCCGAAGGGACGCAGACTACTTTTTCTTTACCTCCTCTTTCGTCGATAAATATCAGCTCTTGAATAGAAATCCTTCAACGAAATACCAAAGTGACGGTAAGAATTGGCACCTGTGTGTAATCGAATTATTAAATCTTATTTTACGTTTTATTAAATCCAATTTTATTATAATATATGATTATATGTAAGTTGAAATATTCACAGTTTATCCACATGCAAACTTGACATGAACGAGTTTTTTTCATAAAGATATATTTTAAAAAAATATTTACTTCATATGTTGCAAGCTTCTTTTAAACACCAAGAACAGCCAGCAAAGAATATTTTTCGATGCGTATTTTTTTTTATAAACGAAATCAGAGTGTTTTTTTTCACTGAAATTCGATACTTCAGAATAATTTTGCACTACGCACATTATGTCCCAAAATAATGTTTTTGAAAATCCGAAGACAACGAAGTAGACGTCTTTATTTAAGAAGATTTTCTGCACTGTAAAAACAATTGTCTTTACGCACACCCAAAGCGCATACGAAGCTGAAGTTGACAGACGACAAGAATGAGCATAAACCGTACAAGCTGGTATTATATACCTCTGTATTTCACGAGAGAAGCGAAAAGTTTCTACACTCTCAAAATGGTTGTGTCTCTCTTTCGCATTATAAGTATACAGAGTCGCTCCTCGCCTGGAGGTACGCAAATAATACAGGGTTCTCGACGTACCTTGTGCAGCAGAGCAGCGAATACACGCGATGCAAAGCTCGGTAACGCAGCAGCAGCCGAAGCGCCAAAGTAAGTTGAGGAGGATCTCTCTCGCTTCGAGTCGCAGAGAACGTTGGAGCTGTGGAAGCGGACCCGCAACGTAGTCATTCTTCATACCGAGGCATTATTGAAGGATAAGTATTATGGTGGGTAATTACCGGGACCTGCTAGCACAGTTGTAAAAGCGAGATGTTGAAGCCGCTCACCAGGCGACGACTCGAGAGACATATAAGTATCCACAGTAGAGAAGCGAAACGCGCGCGATTCTTCAACGTTTGCAGCACACTTCGACGGTTGCCGCTACCTTTTCTCGCTTATTCACTTCCCTCGTTTTGGCTCCTCTCTGCTTCTTCCTCTTTCTCGGCTCTACGCTTCGACGAACACCAGAAAAATTATACGAATAATATTATGCTTAAACGCTTCTCGCTCCCGGGCTAACACACGGATATACTGTACGCTCGTCTCCGGACCGTTTACTAAATAAAGTCGCGACTCACCGCAGCTGAAGGGAAGTCTCTCAGGAATACGCGGCAAATGGTAGAGTACAGATATACCCACGACATTGCTTCGTGAACTGCGAGGGTTGGAGTTTGCCGGTTTTGTTGATGCGGTCGAAAAGTTTTCGGCTCTAGCCCAGCGAAAGGAGGAGACCCGGATGGGCGGATTTCCTGCTCGCGAATTTCTTACCCTCCTTACGTTCAACGTCAGTAATATTATTGTCTACGGTATACGTATAGCATATTTCGTTGAGTCTTCGGTAATTAGGGAATAGCCTGGAAGAAAAAGGAATTAAGGTAGCTGTAACTAGTTGAAGACTTCTTGTTCTTTAATTGTTTGCTGTGTACCACCATTTATGTGATGTTTATAATTTATACTTGAAAGCAGGTCATAATGACTCGAGCGCTTCGCAACTTTGCGTAACCAGAGTACACCTTCTGGCTACATTTATCTAATTGTAAGTTTTACAGTAACCTCATTTTTCTGGCCCAGATTATTCCGAGACCCGCAATAACTCCCTCCAGTCTGTGGGTGACCGTATGAGTGTCAGTGAGTGTCCGTGAGTGTCTGGAAGTATATGTGAGTGTCCGTGTGATTGGCCAACGGATGTCAAAATTGTTTTCTCTATTATTACGTAGATATACATATACCCAAAATAATTTCAGTAAAAAGGTTTAATACAAACGATAAGTTGTAAATCGTGTAACATGTTTTTTCAAGAAAAAAAATCAATAACAACTGAATTGTACTAAACATTTATTGATTTTATACCTTAAATTTATCTCAATAAATTTTACAATAATTATTTATTTCGTACGCACACAATTGTTTCGATTAAATGGAATGAAGCGAACGGATTAATACGTTTAATGTTAATAGGTTTGCAATAGCGTGCAGGATAAATAGACTTTTTTTTTTACAAACTCGTTATTGGCTCATTAAGCGAGATGAAAGGTGCAAGTATGAGCGTGTGAGAGCAGGTAATTGTTCATCGTAACGTTCCAGTTAACGACAGCATGGTGTAATTATTTTCACGCTACTGGCGACAGAACTGGTAGCCGCGAAGAGAAGGCGAGAATGAGAGAGAAAACGTGTAGTCAGTTCGAGCGTGAGCAGAGGATAACGAGTGGCAAAGATGAGGAAGGTAGAACGGGTCAGAGTGCGGCCGAATAGGCGGCGCGCTGAAAATCGTATTGCTCAAAGTGCCTCCGCGAGTCTGAATGGGTTGTTAGCTGAGCCGCGAATCACATATATGTACGAGCTCTTTCAATCACGTTGCTCCTTTGAATGGTGTTGTACGAATATACTTTTGATGGTAATGTGAGTAGGTAGCAGAGTAGAGTAAACCACGGAGGCTCTCGAGAGGCGGAACTCGTATCAGCGAGTTAGTTAACTGACAAGTACTTCACATTAATAATTATTATTGATATTCTCACGTACTTCTCTCGATGCTCGATTCCAGATTTTTTTTTATTAAAAAAGAAGAAAAACCCTAACATTACAAAAACTCGCATATCAATTGCAAATGTCTATGTCATATCCAGTGCGCCTGGTTAAACTTGTTTTTAAAAATTGCGCAATCGTTGGGGACAATTGTGACGCGTCTGAAAAAAGAGCGTTAGAGCACATTCTGCAAAAAGTCTTCCGCTAATATCGACTCTCAACGTCAAGGAAAACTTTTTCACTCAAAGCAAAAATGTGTAAACGTCTTGACGTCCTTGTCGACGGACTAACAGATGGCTGGAAAACACGATTAGTGTTTGGACACGAGGAAAACTTTTTTCACTCTCTTCTCCACAGCGTATATAGAGATTAGGAACCGGTCGTTCGCGCTGTGGAAGTTGCTAGTTAATGAGGTGGCGGTGTCTGCGGTAGACGAATGTATAGACGCGGAACAAGCGGAACACGTGACTATACACACGCCGGTGGGTAGAGCTGTTGGTCGCGGGTGATGCTGCTGATGGTGGGTGTAAGAGCAAGAAAAAAAGTAGAAAGGAAGCGAAGGCGGGAAAGGGCGGACTCCCCAACTTTTTTATTAAAACCGTCGGGGTTAATGGGAATGCTGCCGGAAAGAAAAGGGCGCGAAGGGGCGAGAGGGTGCGAGAGTTAGACGTGTGGCTCGCTTAACTCAAGGATAAAGAGGAAGCTACCAGGGCGAATATAGTCGAGGTATATACGTATATATGTTTACTGGATTGATGTATGTGTGGGTCGTATAATACTGGAACTCGACTACACGACGAGTTCCAGGTCTCCGGGGTTTACAGTCGAGGTTGCGCCGGTGGAGACCCGGCGTGCACAGAACGCAGACTATTTGGTACCTCTTCTACTGGATATAAGGTAGAAGGGTGAAAGGCGGACGGGTAGGAGTAAAGTGAAGTACGGGGTGATTTGCAAATTCCATCATCCCCCGACGTCGCATTAGCTCCTGCTCTAGGCTTTCTCTTCTTATTCTTCTTCTTCTTCGTCTTCTTCTTCGTTTTCTTCTTCGTCTTCTTCTTCTCCTTCGTCGTCGTGGTGGTTGTCGTCGCGAGACGAAACGATATTCGCTCGTGGTAGAGCCAGTGGTGGCGTCTCGTGACGTGATTGCTCAAGGGACAAAAAGACGGTTTGTGGGCTCTACCTCTACCTCGCTCATTCTCCATCTTACTCTGGCTCGACTATTCTGTTTCTCTTACCGCTGCTACACCGACTTGCACCGCTTTATCAATCTCGTTTGAAGAATTCCTCTTCCTCAAACTCAACGGTATAATAGTAAATATCCCTGTTGACTGTATAAGCGGATGTATAGACTCTCCATTCAGTGCTCGTTCGATTCTGGTTGCACTCTCGTGAGAAGAGTTTTGGACGAGTTCGACAGGCTTTAAATTTCCGGGGTAAAATAATATGTGCGGTTGATGGAAATTGGTTCATCAATTATGTCAATCCTAGAATCTAAACGGTATTAAAATTGTGGTTAATCTAGTTGTTAAATTCATGTGTGATGTTTCTAATTTTTTAACAATATGTCTATATGTACTGACAGCACTATTACTCAGATCCAAAATGTGTTTTTCAGGTATTGGCTAAGGCAGTTTCATTCACAAAAATTGAGACCGGAGACTGGTATAACTCGCAAATTTATAGGATTTTACCTCTGTAGTTAGAGAATTTTATATTTGAAATAGCTAAAGAATTCGAAACATTTTTAAATAAGTATTATACTACTATACATTTATGTTTATTATATATGTATAATATTATATATATATAATATTCTTGCAGAAAATCGATATCAGAAGTCTATTAGAGGCTTTAATCAACCAATTCAGGCGCGTTCGTCTGTAGCTTCTGTTCGAAGAAGGAGCGATAGGGGAGAATTGGAATTGGTGCGATCGTTTGTGATTCAGGCAGTAGTCGGTGAGGTCGGGAATCAGACCGTGTCAGGAAGGTAAACGCAGTTCATACATCTGTGAGGACTCTCAACCTTCTGGTGTATGCAGCTATATAGCTTTCCCTCCCTCTCAAACTCATTGCAGCGTGAATTGAACGAGTGACTCGTAGGCACACAAAATAGTAAAGGAGCTGACTGGTATAAGCACGCACCAGTTGTTTTTGTGCTGTACCCTTTCGGGTCTCCGACGACCTGGCCCACTTCTCGTTTGTTCTACCATTCCTATGCTTCTGTTTTGCCTCGTTTCATCCTCCCGAGCTTTTATATATTTTTTTGTTTGTGCACACTCTTTCGTTGTATGGAGGAGAATTTTTTTTGTTGATAGAGGCTGCATAGCTAAAGCGTTGACAGTGGTAGATAAGAGTGACGCAGCTTCGTGTAAGTTCATCTACAGTGTTTTTAGCTTAAGTAGAACCGACATGCTAGATATGCGTGTATTTTAGAATGACATATCTCCGGTTTGGAATTCATATCTGCGTTCATTCACTCTTATCGAGAGAATATAATTTTGTTTGCGACCTATTGGTATAAGAAGACGAAAATCAAAGTGACTAAACAGTTTAATGAATTTTTGTTCCCTGTACTTTTGGAAATGTAAGAGGAGCCTGCTCAGGTGACTTGAATTACGCCAAAACGCACATGCACTGCAGTTATCATGCTCGATTTCTCGTTTGCATGTTCTCACAGAACCAACGAAGCTTCAAATACGAGTCAACTTCGCTCTGGCTCACTGAAAGTACAATTCTGGTGGAAGGTGCACCAGTATTGGTAAGTACCTGGCAGTATTCGTTGCTTTTAACGTCTAAACATGCACACCCGTGTGTCGTACTTGGCGTTCGTTCGACGATCGCGGCTGACCCAATTCCTCCGGCTGTTGCACCGAAGAATCCGTTCACATCCCCGTGTATAGTACAGTGCGCCGAAGGGGAATAACGCTCCGACGGAATTTAGTTGTTCGTTAGAAGCTAGTAGAGCTTCACGACATCGAGAGACAAGGAGCTAGCAAACGACATATAGAGAGACATAGAGAGACGAACTTCGGCTGCGGAACAGAGAAACACTAGTCGTTGTAATTGCTTGAGCTCGCAACGATGAATGTTACGCGCGACTTAACGGCAGACGTGAGTCGCGCATGGAATATTAAGATCTGTGGATGCCTAGCTGGCACACGAGCCTTCCCATACCCTCTTCACATATATGCTTGTATATTGGCAGTATTCTATAGCACACATGCACTGTTACATATATGTATATTGGATCGGTACGTTTGTTACCTCGAACCGTTTATTAGACGTTCTTGTGTCTCTCGACATTTCAGGTCCGGAATTATAGCAGCACGTTTAGCCTACCTTTGATGTCATGCTCCATGTCATTCTACGTGGTCCCTGTACATTCACCTATAATTATCTATCCATCGTGGACTTTAATGAGAGAGCATAATAAAATGGTATGTATAGTGAAAAAAGTATAACGTGAATCCAAACGACTCAATAATTATACGTCGACTTCCTAAAGACATACCGTGAATAAAAAATAAATAACTTAGGTTCTTAGGTATTCCACTGTAGCTACCAAATGACATTTCGAGGTTAATTGTTTACTTTAAAAATAATAAAATACAGACAGTTTTACAAAAATTAAAAAATCTCTCGGCTGAATAATGGACCTTAATTAATCAACAAATTAAATAACCAAACTGATTTCTGCACCGAATAACGAACAAATCTCTCAACTGTAAAATGCGAATAAATATTTACTATTTCAACATTTTTTCTTTGTCCAATTTGTTGATTAATTAAAATCCGTTTTTGTTTTCTATCGGGAGTTTAAAAATTTTTTTTACTTATTTATTGTTGGAAGTGGACTGACTAAAGAAAGTAATAAAGAAAAGCGAAAAGTCTTGGATGGGTAGAAAGTGGAAGTTACAAGTGGCTGTGAAGTGGCCCAGATGATGCTGACCACGCACGACATGAGCGAACTTATTGGTAATTAGGAAAAGAACCGAATTGACGGCACAATAGTGCTGATATTAATATAAGTGGAAGTTATTGACAAGGTCCGATTCGTTTGAAGACTCAGCATCGGATGGATTCTTGACGATATTGAATGGGAGTCGAAGCGTGAGTAAGAAAAATTGTCCTGTAGGATAAAGTGGATTTGGATTAATCGTAACGAACCTACCCATAAAAAGGTAATTCGACAACCAAATAATGAAGTTTGCTTTAACTACAGCTGTCAATATTCTGCGGGTATTTAAGCTAATTTTCTTCATTTCTAAATTGGTCTTTCTTCGAACTAAGAGAGTCGTTTTATATGACAGACAGACGAAGGCAAACCAATCTAACGTAATCGATGAACTACAATTATCCGGGCAAACGTAGATTTTCAGAGACCGCGATCGCGCGTTAATAGAATGAAAGTGAGGTAGAAACGTGTATACGAGGGAGTGAGAGCGGTGACTGGTTGCTTGCGGAAGCTCGCGAAAGCTCGATGGAAGATATCGAAGTGCTAATGGGGGTGGTGCGGGTTGGTTGGCCGTAGCTCGAGTTAGAGGGGCCTCGAGAATCGATTTTCTATTCATTCCCCGCGACTCTCATGCTCCTTTTTCCCTCTCACACCCGATAGCTACCTTTTTTTTTTTGTTTCGATTTGGCATTTACCCTGGGGAACCAATTACTGGAGATTAACGCTTATTCACACTGGGACGCTACTGTTGGGACATAAATGCGCCGCTTCAATTCAATTGGGTTTTCCTAATTCAAGGTTAAGCGAATGTAGCTTCCCCATAGTTCCTTCATTGTTTTCGCTTTACTTTCTACTCGCGACGTTTGATTATTCTTTCAATTGTCTTCAATTTATTCCCATCGCGCAAAACTCACTTTCGTTATGATGATTATAAATTTGGTGTAAAAATATGAAATATTCAACATAATGTCACAAGTTTTTAGGTACTTTTCTAGTTGCGACAAATAATAAATAGTTCATCATTTATGTTTTTCAGCCCTCAGACTATGTGATGTTTAAGGCTCAAGATAAATACAAATGATCAGTTTTCTGTTTTACATTTGGATGGAAGTAAAAACAAATGGGTCAGAGAGTACGGTCTCACTTTAAGGATAACGTAAAAAGCAAATGCACGTAATGGAAGGTATTTTCGTTGTCTTGCCGAACTAATGTGGCGTTGGCGAGGTCATTGCAGGTGAGGCTCGTACGCGACGGATAATAGAAATAGCTGGCCAGGTCGTGTCAGGGCCGCGTGCCTGAAAGTCGTAACCACCCATGGACGCAAGTCTGAGAGTCCGACCGGGTCGCGTATTAATTCCTTCATTCCACGGGGTTGGACTATATTGGTTGGACGTTGCGTTCTGCCGGTCAGGGCGCAACGTCGCCGGCGTGCATCGATATATCAACTCCGCTCGCGCGGCAGGCCTCGGGAAGAATAATAACCGAGCCACCCCGACAACACACGCTTCGTGTGTACCTCATTTTTTATCATACGAGTTTCCAGCGGCCTCCTTCTTTCTCGCTTTTGTGGGTCGCATTCTGAATGCCGAGAATGACTAAAGCCGTGTGCGATAGTGAAGAAAGAGCGTCGAGAATTCCAGGGGTTGTCGAGGTACACTAGGTCGTTGGATATACCGGGTATTTATAGGGTTTAACACTCAATTTGACCTACTTTAGCCGACGTCAAAAATAAAAAAAAAAAAATAAAAAAAAAACAGAAGAAAAAAATAGAATGCTCATCTATTTAGAATTGTTTTGTTTATATTTATATATATATCAATACGATTTTTAATGATAGATACAAAAATGAATTATTTGTTGGATAATCTTGATACATACTATCAACGTATTGGAAAATAAGAAAAGAATAAAAAGCCAAGTTCAGTTTGTGGTAAAACATTGTAAAAAATAAATTAAATTCAATCACAACTGATAATCCGGTATAATTACGATTGAGTGAACTCTACTAAAATACATTTACATGAATTCGTGGAATATGCTTCAATATCGCTGAAAAGGAAAATAAGTCGACGAGCAACGAGACAAAATAGGCAGACCTCCGTGCAATAGTGAAGTTCACAACTCAAGTCTACTGCGCCCAGTACAGGATATCGCGTATACTCTATCACGCAAACGTATAAAGCTTTATGACCCATTATCCCGATAAGTAGAAAATTGCGAGCACTTTTGAAGCAGGATATGATTTTTTTTTTTATGTCCCATGAAGAAACATTTCTTGGCTTACACTCCCTACTTAACTCCGGTCTCACGTGTTTCACTTAGGGGTAGTCGGATTTTAAGAGGAACAAACAATATTTTTCTGTATAACAATGTAAGATTTTATAGAGGCTTATTCAATATGTGATATAATGTAAAGTGTGCTTAAAATCGTCGGACTGTTGACTCTTTGACTTAAAAACAATATTACGGAAGATTGGAGATATAGTCGGTTCAGGGGCATGTTGGGTCATGCGACTTTAAAAATCGATTGTTGCACATAACGCTTTGGTATGTCTAGGCTATTATGGAGAGAATACAATTTTCCAGCCATTTTTAGCCACGGTAAAGTAAGATTTAAATAGTTACACTATTATTATTATTACCGTCATTATAATTACAGCGGACAAACCATGTTAATTTTACGTAATGTAATGTTATTCCGGATGATTAAAATATTCTAACAATACGAACTAACTAAATTAGTTAATTAAATACCACCAGTTTGTTACTACGGACCAAAAGCTTGGATAAAGCTTACAGCCACGTATTTATTTGTTAATTAAATTTAAATGTTTTACGTAACAATAGCTCGTATAATATTTTGCCTATTACAAGCAACGCTTTTGACGTGGAGTGGCGCGGGAAGACGTGGCATTGTCTGCTAATTGGATTAATTGACAGGGAAAAAGAGAGCGGGAGGAAAAGTTGCGCGGCACATGATGAGAGACAGCTTTAACTAAAATAACAGAGACGTGGCTTCGATGTATATAAGAGAAACAAAACCTGGTTTATTATCTCTATCTTAACTCAGTTACGCTGGGCGCTTCCTTTTATAACGAAACTTAATTAGCCGGGATTCCGTAATTATCGATAAATCGTTCCCATGCAGATTACTCGCAACTGGATACCACGAGTGTATAATAGTAAAAACTTACACCTCTCCAATATCCAGGATACGGAAGTAAAGTAATAGTATATAGGCAATTCTTTTTACATATTCTGATAGGGAAAGATTATATTAGTTATTTATTACTGTGCAGGAGCATAATATTTACATTTTCTCATATCTTTCAGGTTGCCGCGAGAACCGTTTGATAGCCTCTTCTATCAGTTTTCTTTTTTATACACAAAAAAAAAAAAAAAACAGGGGGATCGATTCGTCGCTTTGTGTGGAGAGTCAGGACAGGGATGCTACCCTGCAGGAAAACGGGATTAAGGCTCTCATCGCCAGCTCGAGGCGAAGAGGAAGAAGATGAAGGAGAGAGAGGGGCAGAGAAAAGAGAAGCCTCTGAGCTCTCGGAAAAGAAGCGGTTCTTTGGCCCGTTTTGCAGAGTGTGCTTGCCATGGGAAGTTGCTCGTTATAATGCTCAAGCAATCGCTCAAACTTACTCGTACAACAATTTCCGTACCTAACGAGATTTTCGTGGCGTAAAACGATCGAAGAGACGCTCAAGTTGGCGAGCGGGCGATCGTGCCGCGGGGGTAAACCTCTCGTCGTACTGTACACAGTGTGGAGATGAGAGAATATCGACGAGTATATATATATACGAGCTTATGAACAGGAACGTTATACATACACTCAGCAAGCTCAGAAATTTTATTTGCCCTCACTTCGGTAACCAAATTCTTCGGTATCATCGCTTCATCCACCGTTCTAACTTAAAATATTCCCTTCGGCTCTCGGTAAAATGCAGCGGGTTTCCGTAGGAATTGGAAAGAAGGAGAAAAAGATCTCGATTTGACATCATTTTTAATTTCGATTTATCTGCCTTTTTTCTTTTATGACTCAGGGGCGAGAAAAAGAAACTGTAAATTCGAGCCTCAGGCCCCTCCTGTGGGTCAAATCGAGTCTTTTATACTATAAATCCAACCATCTGGTATAAAGAATGATATCGCTTAACTTTCTATAAATAATTCAGTTTTATAAAAGCCATAATGTGGCTATCAGGTGTCAGAAAAAGAACCTCTTAACAGAAACACGGCGATGTGGGAGAAATATGAGAGGAATGCCACTGAACACGTTAGTCACTTCAGAAGAGAGAGAAAGAAAGAAAATCTAGGCATAATTGTTAAAGTATCCTTATCGATCGGTTAATTTTGACAAAAATTGACGAATTTACTACAGTAAAGTCAATTCATCATGTCATACACATACAAGGTTATTTTCTACAGTTATGCTATCTTGGAGGAGTGTTCTCAGAAAATGTGAATACAATCTCTGATATGCATTAGTTATGCAATAGACAAGCTGTCATATAGTAATTCAATTTAAAATTTTCTGAAAATTGGTCTTCGATACTTTTGAGAACTTTCTTTACAGTAGTACAGACCAGCAGTGATTTAATGCAGAAATAAAATCGTATACTGATTCATTCTGCGCTTCCCAACAGCGTATAAACACAGATAATTGCAGTAAAAAAAAGCGGCGTGCAATAGTCGAATATAATTCTCATTAAATTGCACAATCTGGTTATAACGATCTTGAGTAAAAGGTTTTCGTGATAATAGCTTGAATTTCCGAGCAAAGTCTCTCTCTCTCTCTCTCTCTCTCTCTCTCTCTCGTTCAGTGTAGCTTGGCCAGGAGTCCCTTTTGCCAGGATACTGTTGGGGTTGGCTCTTTCTCGGTAAAATAAGTGGCGACTTTGGGTGCGAACTCTTGGAGATCAGTGCCCTCTTTACTTAGTCTTTCTCGTTCTTCCTTTCTTCACTTTTCGTACTTGAACACTGTCTTACTCGCAACGGTTACAATCTCGCCCTCTCTTGCATGATCTCGCGATTCCTTGGCCAACTAGAGGGAGCTTGCCACCTCTACCTCTTCGGAGTCTCGCGTTATAGAACAGCACCCTTGCAAGCTACCTCGGGAGTGAGCCTAGGAGCCGTTTGTTTCCCGCAATCTGCAGGACGGTAAATTCCGGGAGCGTGGCGTGCACGCCGCGCAACTTAGGGGTGCAGCTGCGGGGATATGCGGCGGAGGTACTCGCCGGATAGGAATGGCTCTTAGGTTGAATATAGCGCGAGCGAAGAACGCGCGCGCTACGGCTTGCCTTCGAGAGAAACGAGTGATATTATACCAAGAGTGCAACTAACCGATATAGAACTGTTCTCTCGCATAGGCGAGTTTTAGCTAACCGAGAGAGAAAGAGAGAAGGAGAGAGGGTATATAAGCTCACTCTCACAACGGCCTCCAAGTCTCTCGGGGAATCAACTGATCTTTCCTCAACGAGAGACTCCCCGCGGTTATACCTAGTCGACGTATAGTGGAAGGTATCGCTTGTCAGAGCTGCACGCCAACGAATTTCATGATGATACTAATTTTAACTGGGAAACTTTCGGTTCCGAAGCATTCGATTTATCTGTTTCTGCGTTTGCAAGCGCGCGTACATGCAATTACATGGGGTTTCAGGCTTGTGTTTCTCAGGCAACACGATACTGACAATCGATATATCGAATAAAACGGGAACTACGAAATGTATTTTAAGGGGAGACACAAGGAAAACTCGCAAACCCGGAATTTCTTTATAGACCCAAGTGGGCAATTATCTAATTTTTTTATTATTGGTTTTTCTTTCGTATGCCTCCTTCAGGCTTTTGCCCCCCCCCCTCACGCTTTTTCCTGTTCCTTCTTGGAGAGCCCTTGTAATGCATACACGAGTATGGAGGATCGAAGTTTTGATGGATCAGCGTGTAGAATAAAGAAGAAATGCCCAAAAAAGCATAAATCCCATATTTGTTATGCTGCGAGCATTATAAAGTTGAAAAAAAATGATGTGTCTTATAAACAGATCCGATAAATATACCTGAAATAATAGATCTGATGCACTGAAGTCAACGATGAACATTCGTTTTGATCTTACAAGCACTCGTGCTTAATGCATGAGATGCACTGCCGTCAGAAGACTTTTGCCTCAATTAACTAATGAAATACGTATTTACAATCTTGCAGTCTCGTTTTATACATTCCTTATTAAAGAAAATATGTTTACCAATGAATGTGGAACATTTCCACTTTTAGATGGGAATGTTAAATATATTTTAATGGTCTCACAGAATTTTCAGAAAATTAATTTCTATTGCATAATCCTTAGCGATGTAGCGAAGGGAGATGTGATGGAAAGTAATAAGGTCGCGGTTGAGGAAGAGAGAGAGAGAGAGAGAGCCTTAGAGAGAGGAGCTGTTGAGTATAGAAACTCATCCTAACGATGTACCAGCTGAGAGAAGGATCTCTCGTTTTACCGCGTAATATACTTGAAATCCGAATAAGCTTATCGCGGTATATAGCGAGTAATATATTCATTAGCGGGACTCGTTACGATGAAGCGGTGGTGTTCAGATGTGCCGGCGGTGGGACGAAGTGAAGGGAGCTTGGTCTTTTCTTCTTCTTACCTTCAAGTTCGTGGTTATTAGAGCATGAGTACCCGACCTCGTAAAATATCCGGGACGTAATATAGTGCGAAAGGGACTCTTGCATCGCTATCTCTCGCTAGCTCTTTCTCACTTCATCTCACGCTGTTTCGTGCTTTAAAACGAGAGAGCAAAACGATTCAGCGGCATGCTTCCGACGAAGCTTCATGCTGCACGTAGAAAGCTATCTTCGCGGCAGGCTGGTACCCGCCGCCGCCGCCTCCGACGACGACTTCAAAGGTGAAGGTACTCGGCGACATCGAATAATTTAACAGACGGATGGTAGCACGTAAGAGACATTCCGATAAAAGTTGCATGCGGCAACGCTTGCAATATTGATTGACGAAACGTGTCTGTTGAACGAACTCGGGAGGATCTGGGTGGTCTCTCTTCCACTTGCGATTCTTATATTTGGAGAAAATCGACCGTATCGAATACATCAGGATGTTTAGCAAATACGTTCTCTCCGAGTACTTTTAAAACAGAATGATAATAAATGTATACATACATTCAAGATGACCCAGTTATCCTGACGTTTTTTATGACGACGAGCTGCAGCCCGATTACACAGCTATATTTAATCGATAATATTCAAATGGTAAATATTTATTTATAAGAGATGTAAAATTACGATAGTCTGTTCACTTTTGATTCATCAATATTAACGAGAATAACAGAGCAGCATACAAAATTCGATCAACGAAACATTTAATCTGTTTGAATTTCATTCCGCCATAATTCTATCCGCCATTTATTGGAATTTCTGAACTTTGAGTGGACTAACGTAATCAACGATCCTGAGAACCTCTGAGTAACAGATTTCAACCAAATTAAATAATTTAGTGTATTTTGGTATAAAAATGGTATACTTCATATTATTAATAATATTTATGTCTGTACACATCGTAGACACACACGCGATGTTTACACATAAAACTGTGAGGGTCCTTATTGGATTAAAATTTGTTTTTATTCGATCTTCTGTATGGAAATTCCTCACAAATTTGGCTTAGTTATGTGAGAAAAAAGAAATGTGATTGGTTGCATGATTCAAGTTTCGTTAGTAGATTACCTATCAATTTCGGTAACCAACTATGATTGCAACCTTACATAATCGATTGGTTGATATAATCATTCGAGTAGACAAGAGCTTGAATATCATATTACGTGGTCTGACCAAATCGCATTATTCCCGGTAGAACTACAATTGGCAATTTTACTAATTGTGCTGGAAGGTATATTACCAATCGGCGTGTATCATTGTGCCTTTAGGGCTGCATTTGATGCTTAATAAACATCGTTTTTAAAGTCACACTGTGAAAAATTTGCGGTTTAACGTACGGTATTGTGAATTACTGAAAAAAAAAAACAGTATTATAATTGTCACGATTTCGTTGTAAAAAGAAATGTACACACACTTCCTTATGTGTGTTGCATTTATAAAGTGTACCTCGTTATTAGCAGCATATTAAAGTGTCGACTATAAAATATATTACAAGTACGCGCAGTGACTCATCGTGTCCAGTGGTGTGGCTGGGATAATAATGGAAAAGTCGATGCACGCGAATAAATGAGTACGAAACACGAAATCGAGAGATTGTTTGATATGTATTATAACTAGGAAGGTCTTGCTCACGAATTGCAAAACGAGTTGCGCATGTCGAGTGCATGTTTTAGCTGCCACACTGCTGCAGAGGGGCCTCTGTTTTAACAGTGGGCGCCTGACGAGAGATCCACTCGATAACAACGTGGGACGATGAGAACCGCGAAACGGCTTAAGCACGGTATGGTTTCATCAACGAGAAAAAGAGTTGTGAGGACGCGTGACGAACTATCTCTCCGAACCGTGTTGTCATGTCATTGGGCGCTCTCTTGAGTAAGGTAGCGAGTTCTTGGATAATTAATGCACGTGTTCGAGAAATGCCCGTTATCACACACGAACCCGTTGCTGCTGCATCAGGTATCAAACTCTCACTCTGGGTCGACGTAATTAGTCGGTATATGCAGCAGATCGGAAAAGTCACCGCGAATCATATAATTTAACTGGACATTATTGATAAAAATTCAAGTGGCGTGATACAATTAAAAAAAAAAAAAAATTCAGAAGGCAAATGGAGAAATCGCGAATCGACGGACAAACAACGTGTGATTTTCGCGCGAATGAGACTCTAAAAAACGAGATAAAGCGTGAGAGGACTGTTGAGAGAGATTGGAGAGTCGGAGATTTCGCGTGTCGCACACCAGCCGCAATGACGAAGTGACCGTGAGGGGCGGGGGTGTCCGTGTCGTGATGAAGAAGTGTAGAAAGGGGAATGGGGACCCGGAATATATGTGCCAAATCGTTTTTCATGCGGTACATAAAGGGTGGGTGCTGGACAGTCGAAACGAGAGTGACGGAAGAGAGTTGGTGCGGGTCGCGAGAATCGATATTCTTCGAAGCCCCCGCGTATAGCACATGGAATACGATGCTTCGCCTATCCTGTCACTTAAAACCGGCCACTTTGCAAACAATCTGTATATGCATGAGCCATGACCCGGGGCATAGACGATTAATAGTGGAGTGTCACAGAGCTCTGCAGCTGTGCAACGTTGCATCCTAATGCGCGAGTTGCATGTCTCGTATATGTTCGGCCGTGGGTCAACTCGTCGACTGCAATACGACCTGTAGTGCTGGTTTTACGGTGGTTCATTTTCAGATTTAATTTTTTTTTTTTTTTTTTTTTTCGTCTCTACACTCAAAAAGTAGTGATAAATATACTAAAAAAAAGATTCTCATAAATCGTCAGTACGTAAAAAAATATTTAGAGATCGCTACCGAATTATGAAAAAAAAAAAATTCTTGTCCAGAAGCTGGTTTAGTTGGAATTTAATATATTTATTGTCCAACATTGAAAACCAACGGTGAAAAATACTGAAAATAAAATTCCCCCAACACATCAGTACATAAATTCATAACTGAATTTACTAAATAAAAGGGCAGAAATTATTTTCATCATTTATGCATTCATATTGTTCAGCATGATTTCTATAAAAAATTTGTTCAATTGCTCTTTCAGTTATACATACATTTAAAATCTATAAAATGCACACCAAGCACTGCAAACACGCATTTATTAAAATATTGTGCACACCGAGTGTTCGAGGAAAAATATGATATTGTTTACTTTCCGCAATTTTCCGGTTTTGGCTTAATATTTCGATGACTCGTACAATATTCAAATATGCTACCGATAAGCCGTTTTTCCCTAAGATCCATTCTAGGTGTACACGTATGAGCCAGGCGCGCTATTCGATGTGAATGGAAGAGGAAGTAGAGCATCGAGAGAGGATGATTGCGTAGAATTTCGAGGGCAACGCAACCTCTTCAAGTTCACTTCACCGACGTCAGCGATTTCGCTCTAGGAGCTTCGTATATAGCATAAGCACGAGTCGCGGGATGAGAAGCTCATAGGAAAGGGAATGTGCTATATATCTCTCGCTCTTCCTGGCTTCATAACCCCGACTACCAACAGCCCGATATAGCGATTTATTACCTACTCACTTTTCTTCTACTTTTTCATCGACAACAAGTAAAAAAAAAGAAGATAAAAACGCGAGTGCTTAGCGGTTATGGATTTTCAAGTACGAGGGTAACCTGCTGAAAAAAGATTTATACGATTTTTGACTTTATTGAGAATCACCTTTAGTCGTTATATAATTCACATGGAAATTAATATTTATAGGAGGTATAATTTTCAACAAACGTTGGTACAACACTATAGATTGTATAGAAATTCGATATATTCATTATCATATTCAAAAACTTTCTACTTATGTAATCGTTGTAGAATCCTAACAAAGCAGATGAGAAATAACTGCGAAACTTCGTGCTTATTTTACAAATGCAGAGCTGAGTATTTGCTGCGTTTCTTAAATGAAATCCTGAATGTATAACAACGTATAATAGCATTTGTTGTCTTAATAGAAATATTCAGGAGCGAGTTCGCTCTCACATTGTCGAATACCGACCGAGATATCTTTGTAATCCTAAAGTTATATAATCTAATTAATATCGTATACAGAATTATTTTAATTGTCGTGGCAGCTTCTGGGAGTGGTTTCTTTGTTCCCTATATTAATAATAGCGTTGGAGAAACGAGACGATTTTAATTCTAGTGGATATATTATGAATCCGTGGATCTTAATACCACGAGACAGAAGGTGGAGAGGTGGAGAAGGGCTGCAAGGACAATCGTGTTGCAGTTAACTTGAACGGAGTAGCAACGGGGTGCGAAACGCGGAGGACTATGGACTTGAGGGTGGGACTCTGCCCGTCTCAAGAGACACAGAGTGTATCGCACACAATTTACTGGCTTCGTGAACTTTGGCGAAACTTACGTCCGGTTGGCTACCAGAGTTTCCCAACTAGTTAACATTTCATCTATATAATATTCCATCTACTGGGCCTGGAGGCATTACGATCACTCGTCCATGCCCCCATTCGTAATTATTAACACAGGATTTTTTATTCCCTTTTTTTAATTCTAATACCTGAGAGAGAATTTTACGGTAAAAAAATCTGTAAAATTGAAGTGCTATTTTTCATAATACATTATTTTGTTAAATAAGTAGCAAGTCCGACCGATACTTTAACAAAAAGAAAAATAAAATTTACTTTATGATTTTTTTGTTAGTGTATTAATGTGATAACAATGTATTGTAAAGTGGATTAACATTTTTTTTCCAGATGACAATGAATGAATCGTAGAATTAAATACAAATGTTGTATTTAATTGCCAATTAATAGCGTAATATTACGAAACGGACTGATGAAGTGTTATTACCGGAAATGGGCGATGCCACCTCGTGAGTCCGTTTTGTAATATTAATACTATTAATTTCGCGATAATAACTTTATACCAATTAAAATTTAATGAGAAAATCACACATGGTGCAATTACATGAGCATCAACTTGTTTTTACTTCTATATTTTTTTTTGTTCTTGTAAAAGTGGAAACTAACGAATCTTTTTTTGTAAAATTAACAACAGCACAATTTGTGGAATTTAAATGTGCAACAATTTTGCTTTCGTTTCTACTGTGTAGAAGTAGAACAAAAAAAAACACCAGCAAAGTGACTGATATACAATAAGAACACAGATAAAATAGGCGAACGTATTAGTCGTAGAAACGACAGAAAATTCATTGTCATTAAGTACGCCCCTTTTTCATTTTCTTTTCCCTAAGGAGAAACCAATAAGAGCCGAAACTCTTCATTAAAACTCTACAAAACTCAACCACCAAGACGCACTCTCCCTGCCTCAATTTCTACGCAATCCAACCATGTTCTTCCCCCCGTCTTCCACTTTCTTTAGTATCCACCTCTTCTACTTCATTTTGCTATCTCTTTTCAGCAACCCTCTTATATACTTTTTCTTACGATCTCTCTGTGGGTAACCAGATGGCAGATAGAGAAAGAAAGGCGAGCGGTATGAAAAAGGAAAAGTGAGGAAAAAAATGGAGTAAAAGATGAGATTTTTTTTTTTTTACATATATAAGTATAAGACCGGATATTAAAAGTTATTCCGGCACCGAATAAAATATCAAAACTTTAAACTTTCATATCGTGGCAGAGGGGTCCAGCATTATCCGTTGGGATATAAGCAGACCGCAGGATAGTTCTTCTTCTTCATAGTCTTCTTTTTCTACTTCTTCTGCTCCCATGCTTTCGTTTTTCTCTATCGCTCTTTGCGGCTCCACCCGCTTGTACCTACTTTTTACCTCACGGGGATGAACCTTCCAGCTCGCCAGCCTTTTAAATGAATTTGAGACGCGGGACCCTGCTCATTTTTTCCCCCTTTAGTTCACGGGTTCTGATCGCCCTCATACTTTTGGCATATCTTTATGCATCGAGTCTTTATTATCGCTTAAGACGCTTCCGATGATCGCTCTAGTCGTCCGGTAATCGACAGACCGCTATCTTTCAATTTTTTTTTTCCAGACACTTTTTCCGCATTAGTATAAAACTTTAAGACTGATGGAAAATATACTTTTCGCAGATTGAAAAAAAAAAATACGCGACCATTTCGCGCGATATTTTTTATTAAACTGACTATTAAAAACTGGGCTTTCATTATTGCGAGAATATCTATGACAAATGGAGTGTTAACGCGAGATGATGAAAACTGTTGATAGAAAAATACTCAAGCAGAAATTTAATCAAACTAAAATGCGGCTTATATTAGATTTCACCTGATTCGGAGTATAACGCATATGCGATTCTGATCTGAGGTCAGATTATAATCCGATCAGGATTTCCGGGCCTGAATGAAAGCCACTCGGATATTCTCGTCTTAGAGAGAAAAAAAAGTTTCTGTTTCGTACAGCGCGGGATAGGAAAATAGAGAAATTGCGATGCTATGATATTGTATGTGCGTTAACTTGACTGCGTTTTATGTAGTTTCATAAAAAATGTACAATTAACTTTCTACGCAAATTTAATTGAGTTATTGGTACAGTATCGATTGTTCGACGTATTTGACGCGTATTCATGATGTTGATTTACATTTTACGTACCTGTATTGTATCGTGTAGTTCCTATGAATACAAGAATGTTAAATAGAAAATTAAAGAGTAATTAACCATTCTCGTTTAATAATAGTCAGTCGACATTGGTTAATAAACAATTACTTCAGAATCGTTGATTTACTCTTTCAACAATAAATCTTTCTTTTATTTTTACAAACTCCAGCTTGATTAAATTTCTACTCGGTTATTAAGGGGATACTGGAGTAGATGAATAGACTGTTTAATATTAACATAAACGTTTCAGCATGAACTCGAGTTCTGGTTGAAAAATCATCTCAAACACCGAGATTTATCGGAATTGTGCCATGACTTCCACAATCTATTTGACCTAAAAGTCATTGCGTGAATGACATTTATATGAGCAGTAAATACAAATCAAATTTAATTTGTCTATTGAAAATTTCAGAAGGCTACTCAACGCCCTTAATGACACATTCAAAGAAGAACCACAACACACATGGAACCTTATGTTGAATGGTAATTGCGGGCATAAAACATCGAGAATTGTATGCCTTGAGCATGTGCAAATTATTTAAATTTCGGTTCATTAAGAACTTTGCTATATACGAGCCTCACAATCATTCTCGAGGCATACACGTGCTTCTCTAAAATTTTCTACTTGTATCTTATCACAACTCTCTGATTCGATTTCCGGGACCACGTAGCTCAACAGCTACTCTATCTACATAGATATATCTAGAGCGGACATCAGTACACCAATAGTACCATAGCTAGTGGTCTGCATGCCACTAAACGCTGTATACAGAACGGACGCTGTCATGGAACATCGGAGGCGTATAGAAACGCTACCGTCCATTCAACCAGGAGTCCGGTAGCTGTTGCTTTTCATTTCAAACACGAGAGAAATCTTGTCATGCGTTCAACAGAAATATAAAATTGTATTACCCCCTCGCCCCCGACCCCCGAGCAACGCAACCGAATGAAATTTGTTTTGAATGCTCTAGGACCGGAATCTGCGCACGTTGATGCAGTTATTCTCTGTTTTAAAGTATATTCACAGGAAAAAAAAAATCGTGAAAAATCAGTGAATCGCTGAATAAGGAAAGGAGCGTGAGGAAAGCTTGTACAAATGCGAGAAACGAGGATTTCCAGGATCAACAGGGGAAAAATAGAATTTTTCCGGAAGAACGCATGAATTGCGGAAAAGTCTCACGATTTACCAACATGTAGAATACGCGAGAGTGCAAATATTCATGAAATTCAAGCCGAAAAGCTCTGCCAACGGACTTCCGGAATGGGTGCTCGTAGGTTTTTACCTACGAGTGTATGTGTGCGCATAACTGTGCGAACTACAGAAGCACTGCTGAATAAAAAGAATTCTGAGAAAGCGAGAAAATGCGCCCTCGCTGCTAATGGAGATAGTCAACGAAGGCGGAAAATTGTAGTATGTAAGCAACTGGTCACCATACCCTCTGATTCTTTTCATCCCTGTATATCTTCCTGATGGTTTATTTTAGTCGTGAACCTTCTTTCGCTGACGTGGTAACGTTTTTATTATTGAACGTACTTTTCTGTCGCTATTTTTCACTGAATTTCATTTTTCCAACTACTTTTATCATTTCAGTTCAGCATTTTATTGATGCTTTGGACTAGAACCAGAATGACGAATAAAATAAAGGAAAATAGATAAGTCGTTGTCAGTATACATCAGAAATAGAAGTACGGACATATTATTTGGTGGTCCTTATCGTCCCAGTCAATCCCATAAAATTCGAAGACGATGACAATCTCCTCAGTACAGAATCGTAAAAAAGAAAAATTACGAAAATATAACTTTCGCGACTTCAGTCACATCTGACAGTTTGGAGTTACTTCAAGCCTCGAAGGGCGTCAAAGTTCTTTGGAGTGGGGGGGGGAAGCTAAGAAAAAAAAATGAGAAAAAGTTTTCAACCCCTCAGAGCAAAGAATTCGTTCTTTGGATATAGGACGGACATTTCTCTGAGAGACATTCAATCGTGAGTCACGTGACGCCGCAGCGTCGTTGTCGTAGTCGCAAAACTTCGTTTCAGTATTTTCTGCGTGGCACACGCGATGGAAAAATGTTATTCTTTCTTTCCTTTCGTGCAAAAGCGTAATACAAGAATCTTTTCACTTCGAGATCTTCTGGTAAACGGGATCGACGGCTGTTTCTTTTCTCTAGCATCTTCTCACAGCATTCGTTGCGGCTTGCAGAAGTCTTTCGGCGGATAAGGACAAAACTTGAGGTTGGGACATTCCATCGCGCTTAAAGATTTCGCGGGGCGTCTGCCAGCCCGTGCAGTCACACGTGCCAACACCGAATACGATAAGTCTACTGAATTGTAGTTCCAATTTCGATGTCTGAGCTCGTAAGCTTTATTTCCCCCCAAAGATTTCTCTCTTCTCCCGCCGCTGATGCGAGTATTGCGCTGTAGTTTTACCTCACTGCAAATCTTTTATAGCAAGAGTCCTCGGGATTTTCGGTCAGACAGATTTTGCGGTCTACAGGCTACTTTTCCAGTGTGAAATAGCTTGTGCGAAGTAGACATGCTGCAGCAATAATGAAAAGAGAATTGACTAGAAGTCGCAATAAGCTAGAGTTGCATCTCAATCTACAGAAATCATACAAAGTAAATTCTTAAGCATTGTTTCGTCATTTTTGCCCTACCTTTTAGAAATATGCCACTTGTAAGAGGTAGTACGTTAAGGGGAGTTAACTTTTGTTAACTGATTGGATTTTGTTCAGTCAATGGGCATTTCAAGCTCAACATGGTTATGTCAACATGTAGTTACAGTAAGGAAATGCCACAGTTATGTCAACGTAGTTCTAGACGTCTGTAATCCTGTGTAGAATTCCAAAGCATCCTCGAAATATCCTAATATTATGGAGGATGGTTCGATGGCACATGAGGAATATTATTGCTCGATCTATGCCACATAGATTAAGCGCCCCATCATTACTCTTAACCTTTGATCATTGGGCTTAGGAAGTAATTACATGCTTCCCTTGCACCGAGTTCCCCTTTCATCGATCTCAATGACGTGCAACTATCCGTTTGAATGCACCTAGATATCTTGTCCTTCGGTATCATCCTACTTTCAACAGTAGTCTGATAATAAGCCGTTCTATTAGTTGAAACATTTTCCTGTGATTTATTGAAGTTTTATGATAAACATTTGTGTTGGAAAATTTTGTTCAATAGCTCGACTAACCCTTCAGCATTTTACGAGATACAGATTCCTCTTTACTTCCTTTTTACTCTTGGCTGGGTGTTAAACACCCTAGCAATAAGATATAGCTAAAATAAATAAACAAAATGTGCTTTATTAATTACATCCAGCAATCAGTTAGAGTGCAAGTGCGAATGTATAGTGTTAAAAAAGATGGTTACAGTCGGATGCGTCGTTGAATACTTGTAAAAATATCCGCAGTAAAAAGTGTTCCTCGTTGAGTCTATCGAATTTTCATTGGATTCCATGCCGTTAAATTCAAAGTGATGAACGCTCGTGCGAATCGCGTTTTCCATCGACAATAAAACAACATTTCCGGTTCGTTTGAACAATAAAAGAAGACAAACAAAACACAGAGTATAGGGGGGGATATTTCACTGACCTCGAAACCCAGAAGCCATTGATTTCATTCGTTCTGTTATGGTGTCTCTGTATCATGGCCGTGCAACTGACCGAATTCGCCCTGCCACGGTAATCATTCGGAATGGGCAACGAATAAAAGCAACGCTCGATTGATCAAAGACTCAAACTTTTCATGATTATTTTCGCTCGCACTTTTCGATCGATCTATTCATTCGTTACTATATATTTTCCAGTGCAACAGCGTTGCACACTACATACCCGTCGATGCGAGACCAAAAACGTATGGCTCGCCCCTCTCTGTTACATTTTTATTTTTTTTTATCAATCTCGCGTGTACTCGTCAATACTTTGAACTCCGATAGACGAGCTGGCGCCAGGTGCTGTACACGATGCAATCTGGTTCGCGGAACCTTTGAAACTTTTAAAATCGCACGATATGGTGGCTGTCAATCTTTTGGAAATGGGGGGAACTCGTTTTACAGCAGCGGGTGCAAACGTCGCCTCACTATCACTCGTCACAGAGCCTACGGGGGCATTGAATAAAAAATAAATCTTGAAAATCTTCTCTATTGTTACAGTGACTTTCCAAATTTTTTTTTTTTAAATTAAAATTGGAGTAAGTTACTGAACTAGAACACTTTCCCTAACACGACGATTGGATTCTTAATAACTATATTCTTACCGAGATCTAAGTGCAATTTTTTTGAGTGGTTATTTAATTTTCACAGATCTTGTCATCATGGATTTTTTTTATTCGGATCATCGAGTATATGTACTAGAACTTTGAAGCACTGAAGTTGTACTTGTCCAAGTACAGGGATTTCCTAAGTAGTAGTAGCGGTAGTAGTCGGTTAGTCGTTCATGCAAAGTTCCTCGTCGGATTCTCTCGAACTCTCGGTTAAATACGGGCTTTCCTTCCTCAGTGGCTGAGAAGTTTTGCTAATCCGCAAATCGTTGCCTGATACACAATCGACTGGAGGTGGATAGTGACGGTGGAAGTTATAGCGAAGATGAGACTGCAAGGTCGGTGATGCATGTTTAAAAGCAAGATGCTTTACTACGTCCCTCTTTGCTCTGGTTAAACTTGCGACTATAATTCTTGAGTAATATATAAGGTGTCGTCCATGGTAAATCAACAAGGCCGTGATACACTCGTACCTTAAAAATATTTGTTTTCTTCTTCTAGTGTGTTACAGTACATTATAAAAAAAAAGCCCCACATGAACTTTCAGATCGTTTGGAAATTTGATTTGCTGACGACGAGCAAATAAATTTTCGCTAAAAATTAGTGTTGAGTTTTTGTTTTATGTAGCACTGTAACTTGCTGAAAGGAGAAAAAAATCTCTGACTTTCCCACATGCGAAGCACTTATTTTTTTAACAAACGCTTCGATCTCATTTTTATCACAGACCGTGAAAAAAAAAGTGTTATCTTTTCGCTGACCAATTGAAAAAGTGCCCATAAAAAGGATCTAATTTTTTTACATTCTTTTCACACGGTTAATGGAAAACGATTCTAAAGGACAATATACAGCATTTTGTGGGGATTTTAAGAGTTACGAGACCCGGGGACGTAATGAGCAAATTTTATGAAACAATTGAATTTATTCACAATCCTCCGCTGCCACGAGAATCGCGTTCTTCCGTTTCAATGGAAATTTCGCTTAAAAGGCGACTCGGCGCGCTATATATACCAATGTCTACACATCTACCTCTACCTCTCGTTCAGTTTTACTTCATTCTCTTGGTCTCTCGTATTAAAAGATATTAGGAGCACCTGGCGGTCGATGTAACGCGTACCCGCACGTACGATGCTTTACTGCGCTATACTCGTGCTTCGCCCAAAATTTTAATAAACTCATGCAAATTAAACGGTTATGTAAATTCACAGGCAAAGTTTTCACAGCTAGATAACCGGCTCACGTATTTCACGGATACGTTATTATATACTTGGGTATTAAGCTTTTTATTGCTATACATACTCACGTACCGTTTATTCGCACAGGGACGTTTTGTTCCGTTTTTTTTCTGCACCTGGGTAGGGACGTCTATGGAACATCGGAGAGCTAATATTCAGCCCTCGGCCAACTTACATATTCAAGAATAACCTTCACTCCCATTTTTTTCGACGATCTTGAGTAAAAAAAAAAGGACATGAACTTTTTTAAAATTTAAATTAATTGGAACTTCCGATTAAGACACAGTGACAAGCTGGTACGCAGTACATTTTTTTTCTGTAAAATAGAAATGCAACCATTTTTGTAAATAAGAAACAAATCAGTATGTTACTTCAACTAAAAGTTTTTTTGTCGTCTACGATTTTCTCTATAAACTGATAAAGTGTCAAAGAAAATGTGTGCAATTTTTTAATTTACAGTATTTTCAACGCACTCTTAACATAAAATGTATATAATTTTGAAAAAAAAATTAATAAAATACTTGCAGCTATCTGATGCTTCAAGACATTCAATATTATTCATGTAACAATGTAGACTCCTGGTAGGCTATGCAATAACCTCGATAATGCAAGTTCCTCATCCTTATAGTTATATCCTATAATACTCTAGAACATCAGCTCATAATTAAGCTTCATCGAACAAGAGATCGCATTGTTCATACATGAAGATAATTAGCGAGATATAATCCGGACAAAAAGTTTTCTGGAGCACGTGCGTTGATTTCCATGAGAAACTTCACCTACGTTTCGAAAACTTTCAAGTGCATTCTCGGCTACCCGAATGTTGGTGTTTTTACGCATTATAAAAAGACACCGTACAATTTTTAATCTCCGTAATAAGATGATCGAGAGCTTTTTAGTACCATTACCATTTTTTGCACACACTCAGAGAAGTCATGGTAGTCCTGGCAAATATAAACTGACAACTATAATTTCTAAATTACTATTAATTTGTAAACGTAGCCCTTTTAAGTTGGAAACAAATTTCTGGAGGCTTTGGCAATTTGCTATTAAATCTGGTTTAATGAAAAAACATGTAGCAAAAATTTAAGAAAAAATGTATTTTTTAGTAAAAGAAATCAATATACCTTTTCCTCTTAATTTGCCAGCAGCAACCAGCAGTAGTTAGAGCTGCTTTGTTTCCTGTTATTCATAGAGTATATTATAATAGTTTCAGGATATTTCTGAAATACAGTTGCACGCACGGTGAACATCGGATGCGTACGTGTACCGTGGTTACCGCGTAACATACAAAAATATGAGTAAATATATATATGTAACATAAAAAAGTTTAAACAAAAAAAAACAGCGACAAACTAGTAACTCTTTCACCTTACCGAACGAAGCAGCAACATTTTGCTCTGTTGCACTTTTACTATGCGGCGATGGCACGTGCCGTTGTTTTATGCAGTTTTGCACGATTACTCGCTGCGGAAAGCCCCCTAGGTAGATGTGTTAGCATTTCGTGATATGCGAAAGAAATATGGATTTCGTGAAATGGTCCGTAAACAGCGTGGGCTTTTGATGATAAATAGAGTCTCGTTTTGGCCCTACAATCCCGTGTTTCTACTATAAAACACACTCATTTTACTTCCGGTTACCGAGTCACTCCGATTTCGCTCTACAACCCTCTATTTTAATACCAATAAATCGAATCTTCTCAACCTGCGCTCCACCTCTGAGACCGTTCGATATTGAAACCAGATGATTGTCGAGATTTGTGCCACTCACACTCGCACACACACACACACCTCGACAATCATCTGATCTGAACACCGGCAGAGTTCGGCGTACTTTTTTTCACTCCCTCGTATCGACAAATTAATTAAGCGGATAAGAACGCTGGAGATTTATTTCCGTTGGTTCTGCAGCGGCTCGAGAAATTCAGAGAAAATAAAAAGGCCTCGGCATGTTGAAAACTTTGTTCTTTCTTTTTTTGTTTTAAACGGACGCGAAATAGGAGTTCGAAAGTCAATATTGGACGGTCATTACAAGAAATGTAGACAGTTGAGAGACGGATGAGCCGCGAAATTTCTATAACAGCCAAAGCAAACTTGTGTGCATTGGGCGTCTGGTTGAAATATTGAAAACCAGTCAACGACGGCAGTTGGAACAAACAATGTGACAACTTTAATAGAACGTGTCGTAGTTTAATACTGAATTTGATGAACATCCAACTAAGAGTTCACAATTCAGAGAATTAATGATTTTTACGAAGCTTCCTCTATGAGAAAGCCAAAATTGTTCAACATACTTCATCGTAGAGGAATAGCATTGTGCTGCGTACTTTTAGACTTTGTACGCTTTTTTTAAATTCTAATATAGAATTTATATTCTATATTTTTTAGAATTATTCTAGAATTTGAATTCTAGAATATAATTTAATTATGACAATCCATATTATAATTACTTGTGGCAGCATAAACTTTTTACCTTGATATGAGTCATTTCCACGTCACAAAATATTACAAAATGGGGAAATATTGATTTCATCACAGCTTTTAATAGAATTTAGACTCAGATGTCTGAAAATTGTAGTGAAGTACCGGAATTCCGAGTTATACTACCAAAAATCCTTGAGTTTCGAGACAATAAATATCGGATGAAAAGTTTGTTCTCGGTTTGCATATAATATCGTAGAGTTATAACATGCACATGTACATCCAATGGAAAGGAAGTATACCATTTAGCTGATATATGTCTCATCAAATAGTTCTCTTAATTCCTACATGACTGTTCATATTTCGTATTCTATCAAAACTCTCGAGATCATGAGACCTCTCGCAGTGCCGGAATTGTTAAGTAGTACTTTCTAACGGGTGGTAATATAAACTCGTGGCGGTATTAAAGTCGATGGGACTCAACGTAGAAACACAAACTCTCGTTGAATTCTCCTGTTACCGGTGCTGTTTCTCGTTTCGCGAGGAGAGAGGCGGCAGAAAACTACTCACCGGTACTTAGGAGATCATTTGTCAGAGTGGGGTTGTCGGTTGGCAGGTGAGGAGACGAGTGAAGTGGTGGGTATTAGGCGGGAAGACGCGAAGAGCGACGGGTTACACACTCATTGCAACTGAGGAACGCGAGAGCGCGACGTTAAATGCTGGTACGAGATAGGGTATACACACGAAGAGGAATAGAGAAAACAGAGGGTGAAAGGAACGGGAAGGAGAACAAGAAAGGCTGTACGGAGAGTTTTGCAACCCCCTCGAGGTTTTCTCTTCCCGGAGTATACATCCACCTCTTCCACTCGACTCTGTTATACACATTATACGTGTAGGATATATAGCTTCTCACCCACTCTTTTTTGCCTACTCCAGTTACCGAGAGCGACGTTACGATCTCGTATTATTACCTACATACTGTGTGGAATGTATTTCACGTTAAAAGAGAACGAGGTGTGTGTGTGTGTGTGTGTGTGGAATGAGGAGTGGAGGAGCTATATAGAAAGGTCCCACTTTTTGTATCCTACTCGCGGCCATTGCAAGCTCTTTTGCCTCCTGAAACCCCGAAGTGCAAAGTGCCCGACGTTTGTGGGTCGTAAACGCCAATAATAATACGGTGTTGATAGTAGGCAGCAGGTTGGTTGTTGCTCGTGCGAATTAAATTGCACACTGCTGGTCGTTTTTTTTTCTTCCCTCCATGGCTCCTATTCCCACTCATTCTCTCAATCTCTCTCTCTCTCACTCACTCTCTCTCCTTCTTTCACTATTTCCTCGATGGAATAAACCTTCGAGACCTCTCACTTGGACTGACATAAAAGTGAAATGTACTGAATTTCTCACTTCTGTGGCATTACTGTAACAGTGGAACAAAAGAGGAGGATATATATGCTTAATTTAAAGTGTAATATGACTTTCGAGGGGAAATTGTATCCATATTTTTTTTTAATCATGTCTTCGTCTGATTCAGGCTCTCATAGACTCTATAGTTAGACTCAACAACTACTTTGCATCGCGTTGCACTATACATGTGGTAAGAGGTGCACTTATACACGCGTCTGACACTAATGCCAGCCACCTATGCGTTGTCAATCTACGTAAGGACGTCAGCTCGTGCGAACGGTAATTCTACTTTAATGTCACCTCAACTAGGTTCCAACGATATACGGCATACGTGGCTATTCATAAGCTATTCATACCCTGGAGTCTAGTTTTCACGATGTGGGAAGACTAGCAGCTCGTAGACCTCGTGTTTGGAGCAGTGCTGTACTAGCGAAGCGTAGCTCGTAATCTGACGGCATGAAATTTAACAACCTTTTTGCATTCTATGAAGTGTTAGACCTGATTACACCGGTGATGAGTGAGTACAGCACTGCAATTTCGCGTGATTAATTTTTTCTGCTTCAACCAAAGATGACATTGGGAAGGCTCGTAGAGAAAAAAGAAATCGAATCAACCTACGGCGAGTTATTGATTCGTTGCAATGGACAAAAATTAATCCTGTTAAATGATTATTCCTAAGCCATTTTTTTTTCATTTACGATCATCTAAATGCGAATTTTTTAAAACAATTTTTCCGATAATATTTTAAGGCATTTGTTAATGAATTAATACTTTGGCTCGTCGTAAATTCTAAACATAACTTTAAAATCTGAAAATACATTTCACTCGTGTCGGTTTTAGATACAAATGATTATTTTAGAAAATAACAAAGTTTCTTTAACAGTGCTTTGGCAAAGAGTTTGAAATACAGTTTTTTAGTGCAACATGAAATCATGTCAACCTCGTTTTTCTCGTCGACATTTGTAAAGTCTATTTTCACATCAGCAGCTTGTCGTCGACGTCTCGACTATTTTAAAGATCGATATTCCCTGCATTATTTAGTCACCCGGTCTTTCAACGGCCAACGAAGACAGGAGAGAGTTGAGAGGAAGGCTTTTCGCTCGTGTCAAGACGGCAATTTACGAGATTAATGAGAAATAGAGTGAAATCACACCGGCGTCGGCGACGTCGTTTTTAATCTCTCTTGTTCGTTGTGTCCTGCTTTTGCGTCACCTCCTTCGGTTCAGGAAAATGATAGGGTAAAACCAGGAAAGATGGGACACTTTTTTTTTAACCGACTGTCATATTTTTAGGTCCCAATATTATTAGGCGATTCTTATAACGCTTTAGTTTGTGATTAGAAGCAACTCATCATTGCAGCATCGACTTTGTCGAGAACGAAACATGAAATAAGTCAACTAAAACTCATAGGGAAATATCGACTTTTCTTTTCACAACGACGTTTTGCTGATAGGACACAAGCTCTCGGGATGTAAAAGATTGATCAACTTCGAAGCAATATACGAGATACACCAATCCGACAAAATCATGAAATGGACAAAAGTTTCGAGAATATTGGACAGAAGAAGGATACATCTAAAACGAGATAATAAACGACGATTTAAATATTTTAATGCGTTCCTGTGAGCGCCGGAAGCTACGGATAACGACCAACGAAAAGTTGTATCAGCTTCGGGGCGTTCATATTATTTGTAATAGCTAAAATACACAGTATTTCGTATTATTTATATTTTCTTACAGATCTGAAGGTTGAAGAATGCCAGTATAGAACAGCATAATTCTGAACAGAGGAGAGTTGTTGCTTCTGTTGGATGTACAGTGCATCATCAGCTCTCTGTATACCTTCTACTCTGGGCCCTCTCTCTGTTATACTGTACAGACAAACTTGCGCGGAACCGCCCTCGCAAGATTTTCATGAATATTCTTTGGACCGCACATTAATGTACCTCATAAATATTCATTAATACCAACGGATTTTACTATCTCCGGGAAATTAAGCTTTCCAGCTGCCTTAACCCTTCCCAACGGTATAGTACACGGCGCTGGTAGAACTAACCGAAGCCGAGGGCCAGCGGCTCGTCTAATTCTAACCTGATGGACCAGCCCAGACGTAGTCGGTTTGAGTGCGCGGAACTCGTTGAAGGACTGGAGAAATTTCGAGCAGAACAATCCCTGAATTCGAGTTTCCCGTCTGCGTCAGAAGATGGATGCGAAATTCGTGGCGTGCATATGTATGTATATTTTAGAATTGGGAATATTGTATATACCAGAGATTGCGGAAAATTACTCGAAACTTTTTATACGGATTCCCGCAATGCATTTCTGTGAACCTTGCAAATTGCTTCCTCATTATTTTGCATCACTGACAAAGCTTTTTTTTTTTGTTTTACAAAACTACCTCTACGAAGAGGTTGATCAATTTTGACGCGCACGCTCATTGACTCAACCGCATACAACAATTGATTCAACAGAATCTGACCATTTGCGATATTTTTCTCGCAGTATTAATGATTGATAGTTATGGCTTGTTTTATATCGTATCGCAAACTACGTTAACACAGTACCACTTCCATTGAAAATCATGGTAAGAAGAATGACTGAAGATCTTTCTCAAACTCTGGGAGAAGGAACCTGTAAACTTAATAAAGGCATTGTTACTTTTTTTTTTATTACAAATCATACCCAATATTTATTCAACCGAAGCGAGTAATTTGATAACAGGTGAGAGGATAGGTAAAGGGAAACGCTGAAGGGAAGTTTCAATCAATTTCACATCAGTCCAGCTTATGTGACGAATAATAACAATAATATGCACACGGGATACAGCATACTATACATATAGTATAGTCGTCTCTGCGAAATCTACGGCACGTATGCTATATGCTACGTTCAGCAGAAATGGAATGACGGATACGTCAGGACGTGGAGTTCCCGCTTACTCGACGTCGTACGTATCAATGTCCCCGGTATACCCGGGGCATTGTGACGTGTACGTGTTACTCGAGATTCTCGTGAGTTGTGTTCCTCTGACACGATATATACAGTTATATATATGCTACTACATTCTACCGGTCTAAACATTTTATGTACGTGGGTATACTGCCGTTACCTCTGTTTAACGGAGTCGGGCAGTTTCAAAGAGCCACGTAGAAGCCAAACTATTGATTGGCATTGCGTTGATTTTCTTGTTCGGTGAAAAAGACGAGCCAGCCGGGTATTAATTCACGATATAAAACCATGGCGACAAACGTGTGTGTCACGCACGGTTACAGTCATTAACCTACTGAGTGAACGAAAAAAAAAATAGAATGGATCGGTATGAAAAGCGATAATCATGTAACTGAGATAACCGATTCCTATTTTTCTTACTTAAACAGATAACCAGGTTGCATTACAATAATCTGACATTTATGCTTGTCTGCTATCTGTAAAGTTCAAACGTGTCAATGACATCGGAAGATACGTAAGTCTACGCATATAAAAATTTCTTACCGTATATGCATTTTTTTTTTATCTACTTCGTTTTTCGATGCATACTGTCGACAACGGTGCAGTTCACCCTAACGTAGTTTTATCGATGTCGAATAATCGAAGGCTGTTTTACCACGAACACAGGTGCACGTGATGAGTCTTGGATTTATGTGGTACATGTGAGAACCCTCGCAGAGTATCCATCATGCAGAGGTGTAGAGACAATCCAAGTCGTGGCTTTGGTTGGCGTCGATAGCCCGTGCTTCGTTAATATATGATGCTGCCAACGATGAGCGGTGCACTGTGCAAGTTCTATGACTTGTGTTCATTCAACCTACCGAGGTTCTCTCTCGATAAATCGATTTTTTTTTCTCTATGTACAGTAGGAAAATATGTAGAACTGTATAATATTCGTTTCGATTGGAAACTGGCATTGATACTAACCTCTCATGTTGCCCATTGATCTGAGGATATTGTTCGCTCCGGGCAGAGTGATGTAAACCAAAAGTTCAGCTTAGAAAAGGTGAGGAGTCCAGGGCAGAATCCATTATCGAGCCTGGACAAATCATTTTTATGCGAGAGCTCTCCTCTATAGACCTTCATTATTATTAATCTTTACAGCATACCTATGTGTGTATATATATTCTGTTATTGTCTAGATGAGTGTCAGTGAGTATTCCTGAGTTGCGATGATCATCTGTTAAATACATTGTTCTGTAGTACACATTGTTTATTATTACGTAGATAGTTCCACTGTAACGACTCTATGATCAAGTCTCATGTTAAGCGGCAAAATACCTATAAGAAATGATTAAAATGAAAGATGCATTATATTCAAAGCTCATGATTTTTATTATTTCTAAATGAATGATTAATCAAACGTATCTGAATATTTATCTTGTTGTTAATTAAACATATTCCATATGGCATACACCAATATTACAGTTCAATGACTAATTTTCATCTGGCAAACGAAGTGCATAAACATATACAGGAGAGATAGAAAGGGTGGGACGAAGGGAAAGAGAACAGAGAGGTATAGTTGCAGTCTGCAGGCCAGTCAGCTACGCCGTACTTGCATGCATATATACGCAGATACTGGGAAGCCTTGCGCGCTCTCGCTTATAATCCTATTTATCGGACTCTGGATAATTAACCCCTTTGACAATCAGCTCGTACGTACGTGGTTAACGTGCCTCGCTGTTTGCACAATTAGTGATTATGCGAGGCTGCACCAATGGTGGCGGTGACACGTCCCACAGAACGCACACGCTAACTGCACGACGAATCGTTACAGACGAGACTCAACAGCCACAACGAGACACAGAATTCTCTGGTTGTCTCTGCCAATTGCTTGCAGGCTCTCTTCATTATTGCTTGTACTTAATTATGAACAGCCGGCGGAACGATCCATAACGACGTGATCGCATTTGCTCACACAGTGAACTGGTATACATAATCCTTAAAATAGATTTTCATCATTATTTTACGGGAAAAATGAAAATGATTTATTCTCTAAACTAATGGAAAATCCGTCGTGTTGTATGAGGATAAAGAGGTTGGAACACAACGATAATGAACATTTGTACACGGTGTTGCTTTGTGAGCTATATTTATTTTGTTCACTCGCCAACACCGGCTGTTTAACAGGGATATTGAAAAAAAAAAAAAAAAAAAAACGAGTAAGCTACAGTACACGTACCAGAGGCAGTGGAAAACGCTTCAGGATGGTCACGAAGCTACCATATAATGAAACTTTTTGCCCTCTCCCACTACACTCAGTTGAACAGAATAAAAGAAACAGCAAGCTAGGTAGCGAAGCGCTTCAAAGTAAAGTTCCACCTTTAAAACCAATTAAGCCAATATAAACTTGGAGTGGCTGTGTGTATACTTGGCCGTTGGTGCGGTCCAGCAGCGCGAACCGAAGAAAAGCGGGCGAGAAAGGGTGGCAGAGAAGCTCCGCGGACTTTACCGTGCCGGCGATCACTGTATCTAGTTGAAAAGTAACGGACCAAGACGACGAAGCTCTTGCCGCGTGTAGATACCCGGGTATCTTATAGAACGACTATAAGGTGCTGAGTGTAATGAATAAAAGGGGTGCGCGACCACCCACACTGTAGGGGACTGAGAGAGATGGGGAAAAGCAACTTTCTAAAGACTCAAGTGGAATAATCAAGCGAAATAGCTCGGGCACTGAACAAATTGTGAAGTTTTTATGCATCGTCCGATGCTCGACCTGATGGTCGTACAACAGCTAAGGGTGGCTACTAAAAATGGAGTGATTTTGTTGTGAATGTGTGCGTCAATGATTGAAAATAATTTTCATCGTTTTTACAGTTCCGTATACATGCTCCGTATGTTTATTTACAGTGTAAACATTAGGATGGTAGTTATTTGTGGTCTGATCAAATGTTCATCGTGACGTCATCGAAAAAAGTACCAAATAAATAGAAATAAATCCTGAAGTCATTTCAAAATTTTATTTCCACATTAAATGCTTGACCCAGGGGTTTGAACTTTTCCATTTTTCCACAATTTTTCATGCAATTGTTCTGACTCTAAAAGGCACACATATTTCTTTTTAGTTTTTCTTTTAAATTTGTTTGACAGATTTATGATTTTAAAAATAAAAATAATTCTTGTTTCTAATTTTTGGACATTATAGATATAAAATCGAAAATTTTAACACAGCATATTTGAGAATTTTTTTGCATCCTTAAGTTAATAAAAAAAAATGTAAAAAAAATCTAAGTGTCTCGCAGAGTCAGAATAATGGTATAAAAAATTGTGGACCATATCGGCCAGGTCGAGAGCTTAGATTCAGGTCGAATTGGTATGGAATGCACCATGTGTACCTGAAAGGGCAAAACTAATTTACATCGCGAACGCCACAAGGGCCTCTCAATCTTTGGCCTCGTGGGGTACTACACCTGGGTTACAAATCGTTTGGATCGTCGATGTAGGCAGGCGAGGCGGTTAGCCGCGCTGCACTGCTGCTGCTGCTGCTGCTGCTGCTGCTGCTGCTGCTGTTGTAGCTGATGCCGGTGCTGCGGCGACGGCGGTGTGCTGGGGTTGTTACGGCCCCCTCCGCTGTGAGCCGACGCAGGTGGTGGCAGTGCTGAGAACCGCGAGGGAACACCAAGAAAGCCTGCCCCTCGTTCACCGCGAATATAGTTACGCTGGGGTGCTGTGGAGGGAGGCGATGTGCGATGTGCCGACCATCATGGCCTCAGATTGATGCCCTCGCATTAATTAGTGGCTATCTTGCACGGCGGCGCTCGGAGGCAACTATCGTTAACTCGCTCTCAATCCCTTTAACTCGTATTCTTAAGATAGAGGGAACACGCGGCTCTTTGCCTCACCGCAACTTCATAAGTACCTCTATGCCACTGCAGTATTAGCCTCTCGTGCTCTTTTATCATGCCTATTGATATCAGAATGAAATTAAGTTCACGAAGATCGGGAGCATGATGAAGAACGATTTGAGCTTTGGATACGTAAAACGCAACAATTTTGTGGAGAACAGTCGGCGATAATTGGAGTTTTTATATTTTTATTTTAGAGAAGTAGAATTTCGTTTATCAGATCACGGTACCAGTGTCTGATCACAACCAATCACAGCACGAATAAAAAGGGAATACTAAAAATCTCGAAACGTCGATTTATTTCGAGATAAAATGTTTTCCGCGTGAATTCTTTATCGGAGGGTATAAGATATCTTGCTGGAATAAGAACTTTTTTTAGT
Source organism: Perithous albicinctus (assembly GCA_964016905.1). NCBI lineage: Eukaryota > Metazoa > Arthropoda > Insecta > Hymenoptera > Ichneumonidae > Perithous > Perithous albicinctus. The sequence continues at coordinate 23,372,075 of OZ024693.1, read as the reverse complement.
GGACAATATTTAATCATTTTTTTTTGTGACAGAACATATTAATCGTTCAAAGCGGACATGTTCGTGTGGTTTTTGTTGATGTATAACGAAAATATTTTATTGGTAAATAATGAAGTTTCCGTTCCAGTAGCTTATCAAATTCCGTGTGGTCGCATGGTATTCGTTAAAATAATGAAAAATATTGGCTTTTTTAACAATTTTTATTTCTGCATTAATTATGTGAGGAGATTTGACGGAGGTTTATAAATTATTTATAATATTGGAACATCTGTCGCTCAAGGGTCCGTCAATCATTCAAACGTCGTAATTTTTGCCATGCACTTGATGTTACCTTTATCTCTGACAGAATTATGGGATGCATAATATAATTTGTTAATTTAAATACATATACATATGGCGACATCCGTCAATTAATATCCAACCGTTACTTAATATTGGATTTTTCTCGTATATATTCGGCAATTACGTCATGTAGCAACATCATCATAAATAGATGGTGGTCAGAAAAATGCTTAATATACCGTCGATGATCTTGTCGAACATGAACGTCTCTGTATACCTTCGGGGCATGAAAAAAAATCGACTATGGTTGGATGAGCTTTATTACAAAAAATTTACATAACTTTGGGAGCCGTTATACCGGCAGCCACATGTCGAGCGAGTTATCAAGACGAGAGTTAAATTGGAAAGGGCTTCAGGCGATCTATGTGACTTGCTCGATGAATTTTGCACAATTATGTAGTACATTAATACCGAAGAAGCAATGCCTCTGATTGATTTCATGTATATTAAATTTATGTATAATTTATTTTTGACCGAAGAAAAGTCGATAAATATTTCAGATTTAGAAAATTCGGAAAATTAACTAACTTGGTTACATCGACATCTGAAAATCAGTCAAGGATACGTATAATTACGTTACGTATTCGCAAGTTCTTAAAATACTTTTTCAATGTTTAATGCGGTGTATATTAAATTCCAGATCAATGAATAAAAGTGAATATTCGATTGTAAATGTAACAATACAATATGCATGAATGTTTATTTCAAATACGTCGATTGTAAATTTAATTTAACTCGCTACAGTAAACATATTGTAAATGTTATAATACTTTAACCAGTGTGCAGATGCCATTCACCAACACACTTGTGTTTGATCGAATAATACGCAGTCGTGATCCTTTGCTGTGCAGTAACGTTTGCACATAAAGCATTTAACAATAAGCTATATATAAGCTATAATATAGCTCGAGTGAAATTTGTGTTAACTATTTTTATTTCTAAAGTACACTCAAACATCCAGATATTTAGTACAAAAAAAAATAGTATTTTTGCTACAAATACTAGATTTCACAGATCCGAAACCTGTTGGCAATCGTACCAGCAAATGTTCAAAGCCTTCCTGTTGGTAATAAAAAATAAAATAAAATAAAGATCGCGGTTTTGGTATAGGATTCAATTATACGTTTCGTTTGCTCTTTTCATGCCGGATATTAGGCCACCAGTCATATAACAGGTACTGCAGTGACGCCTACTGTATATGCGACGAGATAAATCGATTTCAATAAAACTTTAATTAAAAACTAAAGCGACTGCCCGGGATGCCAACGAGACGCGTGCAACTCGAAACATGTGCGGTCCAGTCGCACACACTCCATATACTATACGTCACAGTTCTCTCGAATGAATATTTCATTCGATTTTATAACCGATTTCCCATATTTGCTACCAATTTGTACGGGATGGCACTTTAAGCCTTTGAAATGTCACGCGAATCCACCAATTTCACCGAGTGAGTTTGGATACGCTTGTATTTGCTCCGTCGCTGACCGAACGTGTCCATGAATTTATATGTCGGTTTCATTTCCACCAGTACTGTACTAGCGAAAAGTTTTCATTCGTCCTTCTTTTTTTTTTTTTTTTTTGTACCCCAACGTGTACCGTTTTGGGTTTCTTTGCTTTCATGGAAAAAACGTTTCTTCGACATTTTCATTTCCGGACACTCAGAATGTTCGAAAAAATCCAAAAAAATCGAGAAAAGTGGTTCAAATCGGATTAAATCTTGGCACGCAAGTGAAGCAGTTATTCAGTTCTTATCTGATTTTGAAATTAAAAAAAAACGGGCATGGTCGCCCAAATATTCGTAAAAGTTCGACGATTTAGCTGAATAGTTCTTCACAACTGAAGATGCCCTCAATGTGGTTTGGTATTGAATTTCGAGAAGATCGGCAAAGAAGTTCGAATTTTATGGAAATTTGAAATAGTCGCAAAAAATCATAAACTCGAGGACGGTTCATATAACTAATTCAAAATTTGGCATAAAACTTAAATGAAATGTATGTATTATGCTAATTTTAACGTACATTAAAAATTAACTTAATAGTTTATGTACTTTAATTATTTGTTGTTTTTTTTTTACTGGATGTACTAAACAATTTGACATATAAATTTCAAATGTTTCGTAATACTTTCGAAAATCACCAATTATGTCGTATATTTTACGGCGATAGTGTACACTTGATTAAAAATGATATTAGTCCTAAAGCAAGATTACTTTTTGAGGGTTGTCGGCCCTTCATTTTAAAGTAACATAGGGCACCTGAAGGAACTGCGAACGTGCAAACCGATATAGGTGTTGCGGTTCAGCCTGTTCTAGAATGCAGCACGTATCGACAGCTCGCCCCGACATAGTACGCGAGCAAAGATAACTAGTGGAAATGGCCCAGCAGTTGGTGGTCTCCCGTCGATAAAATTAATACCGCTATCAAACGTAATGTAATTAAAATGTAAATGGCCGAGAGTATGAATCACGAACGCGGCGACGCAGACCACCCTTTGGCTGACCGCGAGTGCACTGCAACTGCAATTACCGTCGCATATGTGCAGTCCTACGTGACGAAAATTCAGGCTAGCGGAAACGTTCATTATTTCGTCCTGCTGTGTGGTACAGTACGAATTTAGCGATATTTACTGGGTTCAGAATAGTTTGTGTTTTACATGCTTCTTTATAACCATCATTTTTGTATGAAGCTTTTGAAGCATACAAAAAAGGAAGGATTCTTACGATTTGTTTACTTGTAACACTCTTTTGTTTATAAACAATAAATACTTGTTATAATGACATCAAACAGCGCAGCACCATTGCAGTAAAAAAATATTTTTGAAACATCAAAAACGACAAAAAAAAAAGGTAGGTCGTAAAGCTCGTAAAGCGTTATTACAACCGCAGTCTAGTACAGCCTATCAGGTGATAATCATTTATTTGATAATTCGAAATCTTTCTGGTGGTAAGAAGTTCAGTTAAAACATGAGTTATAGGAAAATTAAATAAAAATTAATTTAAAGCTGTATCGGAACGAAATCGCGACAATTTTTTAGCCTAGGTCATGGCATGAAAATCCAATCGCGCAACCACGGCCGAATGTGCACGTGCTTCTACAAGCTTATCGCGCGTCAGCTCACGGCGCGAGAACAAGTGGAGCACACCCGTGCCCGATTGCAGCGTTGCGTGTTGTGATAATTAAAGGTGCTGTCCAACGCGAAACACGAAAATTGAGCTAAGCCATACGCGGTAGCCGGAAATACATGGTTAGCGGGCGGCTATAATGGATGCTCAATGGCTACAAACACATGTATTCCGTATCTATATATATATACGTATATACCAAGTGCCGAATACGCGAATGTGTGCTTGGAGATTGATTGTTTTCGAAATTATTGCCGACGCCGGGACTTTAATCCTCTTCATTTGCTGCGTAACCCCAAAGAGGCAATCGCCAACTTAAAAGACCAATGATTTAATGGTGACAGAACAAAATAACAAGTATATTATATCATTTAAATAATTCAAAACAAGTCGGAATAATTTAATGTAAGAAAAAAAATCCTTTCGCATTTAATGTAATTTATTTTTTTAAATATTTGGTGTTGGGGTTGCTAACGCGACTGTTGATGATCACGGAAACATTAAAATGCTTCACACTCTGTACCAGCGATAAATACTCCCAGTTGCATTTATAATAACACAACTTCTTGATAACGAGAAGAAAAAAAATAAAGAACGTAAATTTTTCATAAAATTAGTATACTTAGGTCACATCTCGATTAGCAATACCAACGGAATTATAAAATTCTCTTCCTTGTGGTCAATGTGGATTTTTGTTTTAACCAACTCTCAATCCCGTCAGTTCATAAATACTCCGTACAACTATATACCGTTGTTGACTACTATATCCAAATAGCAACGTGTCGGAAACATCGGAAAAAGTGGAGAGAAAAAAAAACTCTCGCGTGGGCTTTTCATCGATGACAATAATTACTCTTAGGGGGATACGAGGGGTGGTTGGCTGCTACCAAACAGGGCGCTCGCTTCATCACTCTAGTGAACTTTCCATCCGAGATGAATGCAAGAGGTTCGGGGAGGAGGGTGGATGGGGTGGAAGAGGACTACATGCTCTCGTGTTGCGAATAACAGGTGCACCTGGTCGCACACAGAGACGAGCCATCGATCAGCTTCGCATCGGACGTTTGTCCGATAGGATATACAATCTACTATAACGCACTATACCCGCAGTATATCTGCATCTATGCATGAACTATATCTTGTTTTAGGCCTACATCGTGTACACACGATTCTCAGTGAAGCTTATCGGATTCCCGAGTAGTTGCTCTATAAAGCCGGTCAGTTACACGGAAAACGTTATCGGTATAAAGCTGGGATATCACGAGACTAACTGACTAATTGTAGCTTCGTTGCATTCACACTAAATACTGAAGTAACGTTCTACTCATCTTACAAATGTTGGCCAAATAATATTAGTGTCTAAAAAAAAAATATTTGTCACACTAATGGAAATTTGATACAATTATTGGTTTATTTCAACGATAAAGTTTTCAAAAATTGCGTATCAATTTTGTTGACTATTCGAATTCTTTCTTACTTTTCATTAGGAAGCATTCTTTTCATGATCTTAAACATTGAAAACCATTTTAAATTTAGTAAGTATCGATCGATCCATACAGATATAAATGTTGTGAATGAAAAATGAAGATTTTTTACTTTTTTACTTAAGTTAAATCTGCACGTAGTAATAAATTATTAATGAATGAATGAATGTAAAAAAAAAGAAAAATGTATCGAGAAAAGTGTTCGTGAATTCGCGACATTTACGATTAATCAATAGACAATAACTGTTCAATCGAAGCTGCCAACGAGGATGAAAGTATAACAATCATTGTGTCAACTTACCTCATTCTAAACCTATTCCGGCTATCTTTCCAGCGACCACAATACCGACAATTTGCAAGCGTGCATAGGCATAAAGGTGCTTATACGCCTGGTGATGTTACAACGTGAAAGGAAGGAAGATGTACACGTAGTAGGTGTGGGATAGCCCAATGCGACTGACGCCCAATATCGTGCCACTACCTGTGCAAACATTTAACGCTTGGAACCCGATCCTGGCTCGTATGTTTGTTTAGTTACACTCCCGTCGAGGAAGGCGTAGGCGGCTGCACGGGGAACGCGCGGTTAGGGCTGCGTACATAACGTGTGGTATATGAACGCAGCAGAGCTATAACTATTGCTATAGCATGCATGGCGCAGTGAGGGTTTAACTGCTCTAGTACAGCTAACGTCGGCTCACAAGTACTGTGTTCCTAGGATCCATGCAGTTGATTGTACGGACTACGGACGAACCCACAGCACCAGCATGAAATTCCAGTTAGACGCAGAAACCTCCCTTAACACGCCGTGTGCCTCGTTTCCAAAACCGAAAACACTTAGAGCTGTAATAGGTGACAATTGTTATTTGTAGCATCCTGTTAACACTACGCAATGTTACGTTTTAGGTATTTCCATTCAAACACACGTCATGAAAAATTGCATACTTCACACATCCTTCGTACGTTCTATACTTAATGTGGCTAAAGAGCTTTTCGATCTGTGTACTGAGTCTGAACAGTAAAACGAAATGCTATATCCCACAAGAGCCTACTGTAAATATAAAAATACTCAATCCGACCACCACCTTATATGGATAACTAAAGAATGGGTTTATTTTGTCGAGCACGCGCGGGACATTCCAAGATTTGGTCTTTTCGACTCTAGAGGAAGAGCCTACTGGGTCAGTCAGAAAATGCACATGATGGATGTACTTACTTATATAATGTTAACCTTCGGGACAACTATAGTAGAATGTATGGGATCAATTTTTTTTGCCACATTCTTTTTGAACTTGTTGTAGGAAACCCACATGCATTACTGTGGCGACGGTTTTTCGTCGTCGTTACATACACCTAGTCCAACCACCTATCACTTCTGACCTCCGCATGCACCCTCTATCATCGCGAAATTTACGACCCAGGAGAGTGTACATAAGGATACGCCATTTCGTGCTCGTATGACGTATATGGCATCGGTACTACAACCATTGCCTACCTCTTTCTGCCGTCCTCCCTCATGTACGATGCCCCAAACGTATGTCCGGATATCGGTCGAGGGTCGCGCGATAAAACTCGTACAAAATTTATTCTGCTCACGGCTATATCATCATAGATTTTCATGGCGTACGCGTGATATAGATGTGTTCATGTACATATTCGCGAGACACATGAATGTGCATACGTTGTACATATATGTACCGGACAAAAATGCAATCAAATGAGATTTCGTTGCGTAACATTATTTATTTACGTGACGAGAACAACATTCATGTGACAACATTTTTGACCGGCTTTTAAAGCGATTAATCTGATTATATTTTCGAATCCCACATTGGATTAATACGGATAAATGTTAGAGGCTTTAAAACAAATCTGAAAAGATCGTATTGACATTTGGACATTTGTGAAGACAGCATTTGGTAGAAAATACATTTCTACTTTACGTTAAGTTAATAACATTATAAATTAACAAAAATTTCTATTCTTAAGGAATTCCATATAGTGACCCGTTCTGGTCTGATATACGAAGTAGGAAAATAGAGTTTTCAAGTTGCATCAAATTATGTAAAATTGACTTAACTCTGAAATAATTTGTGCACCGAAAACGGCAGTACGAATACATTTTTGTTCTCAGTATGGAACTAAATATTAAACAAGATATTGGCATTTATATTTACTTAAAAATAGCATTAACTTACGTTATGCCGATATTTAGGTTGTCACGTCGTAGACGTCTCGAACTCTATAACTACAGAAATTATTAGCTGTGGTGAGCCAGAGTATCACTGAGTTGGTCGGTTTGCAACCGACAAAACGTCGGACGCAGTTATAGTATATATAATACCCGTGTAGACTCTTGGTTTCAGTGGGTCTTTCTCGCTCCCGTTGGCCGTTTATCGAGCATCGCTCGCGTTCGTGATGTAAACTGTTCTCGGAGTACAAAGTTCTGTTCGTGAAGTGCGCCGGGCGCTACGTCAACGGATCAGCCGGGCTGTCTCTCTCGCCTCACCGAAATCCACTGGTTCGTTACTGATATGCAGTATTCTAGCTTATTCACCTCTCTTCGACTATCACACGAGATATACAGTAGCTCGTACTACGTATTTACTGTATATAGTACATATAACAAGTGCATTGGGTGTGGGTAGAACTTTCAAGAGTTTAGGGAAACACACGCCGGCATTGATCGCGTCGAGTATCAACCGAGAGAATGTAACTGTGTCCCTTTTGTCGGTCACAGCAGCAGCCCGAGCACTCTATAGTTTATATTATATTCATCCATTCTCATCAACGTTTGCTCGTAACTCTGCGGTGATTCTCATGCGAACTCGCTCGCTTCTATCCCAACTGCTAACGATTGCCGTAAATTAATTTTGCACATTGGCGAGGACTAACAGACGTAGATTCACGTGGATGAGTGTGGACACGTTTAATAGGAGTCTTGGCGATCAGAATGAAGCCTTGATATACTCCAATTACATACTGTACCGATATATGCTCGTCAATTCAGCAGCTTCTGTTTTAGCTGAAAAACAATAAAATTAAGTTTCCCATTATTTCATTACATTGAAATCAAATATGAAAAGAAATGCGAGAGGCGTAATTACAACATCGTACCATATACAAATTGTTATTGAGTTATGTATTAATCTTATAATGTTTGTCAAGAAAACAACTCTCTTGTCTATGTGCGAGGACGCCAAACGGGGCTTCATATAAATTTTAAATCATAACGTTCCGAATTAAGACACTGAAAATTGTCTTATTGGTCGATGTTGTTTCACCGTGTCCTTTTATGATGAAATCCTTTGCCAAAGCGCGAATGTAACATGAGAAGAGAAATTCTGAAGTCGCAGTTGCGCGGCACTCAGTGAATAAGTAAGCATGCGAGATCTCGACAGCTTCAGGGTCGCGGTACCGCACAGTGCCGGTGACCTTTCTCCCCGTGTGCATATATGGAGCCCCGTTCGACGACCGCAGAGTATTGCGGCGCTCGCTCGCGTCCGCCTGTTCGACGCGCGAGAGTCTTCCGCGTTGCGCGCGATACTGTGCGATCATCGTCGTCCGTTATTATAAAATATCCGCGGCGTACGGTGTACATAGCGCCGTATACGCCGACTGCATACTTACGACTCTGGGCCGTCGTACTCGGCCGCCCCCGGCCTTCGGTGTCTCCGTGTTGGTTTAATTTATACATGAATCCTGAGAGAGAGAAAACCCGCCGGGTCCGGTCTCGCGCGTCTCGTCTTGTTGCACGGAAGAAGCGCGAAGTTGAAAGTGGTGGTGATGGCTCCGCGACCACACGGCATATACGCGTCTCCCGCGAGCGTGAGCCCGACGTACAGCACACGTGAGAGTGTAATTTGCAATTATTACTTTCGGAAAGAGGCGAGGCGACCGGTACGAAGAGAGAACATCATGGACCGGGGCACATGGGCCACGCCTCCTTGTAAATTTAATTGCAGAGTAGCGTCCGCAGTTGCAATACGTACGGCCGTATATACATCATGTGTCACTATGTATACGGTTGATTCCCCTTGTTCACTCAGTACTTTTACGTGTCTCTTTTGTTTTTTTTAAACTGCATTATAATTCGATGTTTTATTGATATAACTGTTATTATGCATTTTGTTCGTACCAATAAAAATACCGGATGATCCGAGAATAACTGTACTGAGTAAACAAAAATATACACATTGCAAATTGACTGGGGAATGAAAATAGCATTGATCTCTAGTGATTAGGAATGTTGTGTCTAAAGGATTGAACGAACTGTGGTGTGTTATATCGACGTAGTTCAGCCAGTCCACTTCCTCCTGCACATTTTAATCGGTCGAATGCAATTCCAAGCAGCGGATTCAAACATCCGATTCTCGATGTCCGAGAATTTCGCTGTGTACCAATTTTCCGCACTTGTGTTTCATGAATGTAGGCATTCACGAAAATTCGAGGGTCAACGTTGATTCCAACGATTCTCTATTTGTGCATTGTCGAGAAACAGCGGTATATAAGCAGGGTATAACTTGTTGTCCGTCTCTTGTAGTCCTTCTAGTTAGTCGGCAAGCTAAAAGCAGAATGGAATACAAGTTCTGCGGATATTTGAGCTGTCGGAGAGCCGCGCGCATTTGGTAGGCAAATTCCTGGTGAAACTGCAGTGCCAAATATTGAGACACGTCGGTGACTATCCGACGGATGTGGTGGTGGTTGTAGTATCTGTGTCGTGTATACAACAATAGAGTAAAGTGAAAGAGAGACTGGAGGTTCCTGACGCTCCTTCACCTCTAGTCCTCCGCCAATTTTGCTTTGCCGAGTACCGGTACTACTACTGCTATATTCACGTCCTTACCTCCTGGCCTGAAGGCAAGCTTCTGCGCCACGTCTACGGCGGTCAGCCCTTCGTGGAATCCAACAGCGCGACCCAGCTATTTATGTAAACTACGACGAGACATCCCTCCCGAGACACGCGAATGAATGAGCGCTCTCCGCACTCAAATTCCCTCATATTTCTGGCACTTTGAAAGTATTACACGTTATCCAACTCGGACAGTCTGCCTTCTGTATTTTGGTGCAGTTTCACTTCAGTTACTACCGATTGAGGGTTGAATTTATAGAGTACTTTCATATTTTATCAAACAATTTAGACGCATCACTCTGTACAGCTCAAATATGCAGTATTTCGCACCAATTCAGCCACCTCTAGACTTCTAGTCTGAAATAGACTATGAGGCTACATATGAATCATTGAAATACTCTCTAATTTTATAAAATTATTTTTACAAAAATCAATAAATAAAACAAGCCTCCAACCGCTGTTCGCCAATTCCTTGGAGATTTGTTTTTATCAAGTCTGTGTCTCCAGAACAGCTGACTTGAGATTCGTAAACAGCGTCTTATATCCACGTATTTGTTATACGCCACGCATCAGGTATTATAAAATTAAAATGACATCAAACAATAACTTCAAAATAAATATTAACGTAAATTCTTTTGTTTCCACGTCTACAGTTTTCATTATCGCAATATAAAATTATTTCACTTCAATTCGTCTTTATAAAATTTATTGCCAGAAGCAATTGCCCTAAATGTATAAATAGTTGCGAATGGATAATTTTCATAACTGTGTACGTCGTTGCTGTTAATTAGATCTGTAAGTGTGTGTGTGTGTGTGTGTGTGTACTTCACGTCTCATTAATTAGAGAACAAAATCTCGCTACTGCGGGGGCGCAGCGATGCTCGTTGACATTTAATGCATAAAAACGATTCTCGGTGTATTTGTTACAGAAGCGTTTGAATCTGCCTTGAACAGTGTTTCATTGCGAACACCAGAACAAAGAGTAATAAGCACCACTCGTGTAAAAGACGAAAACATATCGCAGATCCCCAGAAAGTAAATTTACTGCTTCTGTTTATATGTCGGAATTTTGGAGAGCTTTATTCAGGGGTATTAAAATGACGTATGGTTCTGGTTAATTCAGGTTAAATATGCCTTAGCTTGTTTTCATTTATCTGAAATACAGATCCAACAGCATTTTTTTCATGCAACTGCTCTTTCTATACGTTTCTCAGAGGGCTAGTCGATAAGTAAAAGGGAAAGCGTTTTCCTCGTTAATTGAAATTCTAATGAATGTGATACAGTATCAATCGTACTGATGTACCAGTGCCGCAGAAGCACAGACGTCATGTATTAATCATTTTCGAATGGCGTATAATTGGCTAGCAGTATAAATTTTGCATAGATTGTTCAATCACAGTTACATTCTAATACACCGTATTCTCATTTGTTTGATTACATTATATATCATAATTTATTCGGTTGATTTCCATTTCTCATCGTTATATTAAGAACTGACTTGTGACAATTACTTGATTTTGACAAATTAATCAAAACGCATTTTCCATGCATTCGAACAGAAAATCCATAGCGATGTGTTTCGGTTGTAAGGTTTACTTAATTTAATTTAAAAAACCAGAAAAAAAAACAGTCAAAATTTACTAAAAAATAAAATAAAAGTGCTTGATTCTCTCAACCAATAATACATTATTTTGTACTAAAGAATTACAATTGTGAAAAGTGGTTTAATGTCTGAAAAAGATGCAAATAGATCAGGTGAATTGAGCACTAAAAATTTATAGTGACAAGAGGTCTCGAGAAGATCTGTTATTCCGAAATAATCGAGCTCCCAACGACGTAGATTGGGAAACAACATCCATGGCAGAGATTCCAGAGGATAAAGTTGCTGTGGTAGCATTCAATTCTCATTTGCTTCCCATTCCCGTGCCTGAATTCCAGCATTTAATTCATCTGCTTTTCGTCGTAGAGAGAAGTATATATGTCTCTGTCGCCCTTCTGGCTTTCAGCCGCTGTCGCGCGGGCGAGCTCGTGTTGGGTGCCTCCGCGAACGGCGTGTGCTCCAGACCGCCAATTATCTCGACGATGACAATGAGCCACGTCATTTGCAATGCCATTGCTTCGAAACTTAAAGTCCGTCGTGTGCTCACTCGCGCCCTGCAGCGACAATGGCTAATTTGAATGTATTAATATCAGGACGACACGGTAGCGTTCATTGTTCGGGTTTTAGACGTCGAATAAAGGGACGACAAAAGTCTCCCGTGTCTCATCGCGACTCTGCGTATGTGCCAGTCTGGAATATGTGAAAGAGGATAGGTGGGAATCAAAAGAGACACGAACGGGGTTGACGGCAAAACACCGGCCAGGTTTCGAAGTGGTGATGCCGACGAACGTTTCTTGTTTCAGCTTTCGCTAATTCCTCTCATTTTTAAAACATAAGAGTGGAAACGACGACAGGGAAAAAGATTCTTGTCGACATACAATAAACAAGCAAAAGGAACAATCAAGGAGAAATTACGGATTAAAACTAAATTAATACCAATATAGGTAAAGTCAACAACAGATTATTGTTCTACAAATTTTCAACAATTTTATACGGTACGAAGGCGCTGATTCATTATCTTTTATCGTTTAAAATTGCATTTTCAATGGTGAGGTTTTTTTCATCAAAACTTATAAAGAAAGTAGTTTCTTTGATCTAACACAAGCTCCTTGACATTCTAAAGCCTTAATAGGAAGCCTGAGTGACTGTCGATTCTTCCGCCCTTGTGAAGCAATATCCACTAAATATTTACTTTCTTTTGAAAGTCACCCACTCGACGTATTACGTAGCCTTTATCGACTCCTCACGAAAAAAAAGTACTTGCCATTTATTAGTTTGTTAAAATTTGGAGAGACCCAAATGGGCCACATCATTTGTGGTTTCACTAAAAACTCTTTATACCTTCGCCTACAATGAAGTGGTAAACGAGGAGAGCAAGACAAAAATTACGAAACATATCAATGTGATTTTAATTGATCTCAGCATTAGACTTGTTCTCATCAAAAATGTGTTACTATTGCATTTGTACGGTTACCATAAATGAGATATGCAGGCATCAGCAACTCGAGAACTCGAACAAAGGAAAGATTGCACAAGTATCTTGTAGAGTTTTGTCAAGATGAATCAACCAACCAACCAACAAACATCACACTGTATGCATCACGATATAGATGAAGGGCTGAGACGATGCTTATATTAGCGAAGACAATAAAAGTACAGAACGGCTGGGCGATTGAATTCTCATACCCCTGTTCTGACGTAAGTTCCTGCTGAGTGAAATGAGAATGATACGAGGAAGGGCACGAGACGATGTGACGTAGTTCCTCGAGGCTATGACTTAGAGGGAAAGATCAACTGAAGCGTAGAAAGGGTAGCTACATAGGATGACAAGCTGAAGTGATTACTATCCGAAGAGACGAATAAGCATCAGCCTAGGCCACGCGTTGAAAGCGAAGGAAGACGAAAAAAAAACCGTGAGGGGTGACGAACCTTTATTCTTCGGATGAACCGTAGTAACTCGCTTCTGGGCTTTCTTGATAGGACAATTTCTTAAGGAACGGGGAATGATCGAGCAACATCTATTTTTCGACATAAACTCTTTTTTCCGGCTTAGTCTTTATACGACCACCAGCCACACAATATTAGATCTAATACCCATCGATTTATACATGAATACATATGTACTACATATATACAGATAGATATACTTTGTACATACTATAGTTTATTGCACTATCAAACCTTCCAACCAATTTCTATTATCTTTTGTATCAGTTTCTATCTATTTCTATTAGACTTTTATAGTCTTGGAAAAGCGTGGACGAGCCATCCATTCCCTCTTCGAGAGAATAACTCGGTATATAGTCTTCGGCCTCTCACATCGATAGTTTACTTCTCGGACGTATCATATCTATCTCCAAACAGTTGTACTAATAGTTATACTTACAGTATTACAGTGAATAAGTCTCCTATCCGCATTAAAATATAAATCTATATGACGGAACTTATGACTCAATGCTCCCCCACAGCAATATCCAAGAAAAGCTTCCCTCGTAGAGCAACGTCCGAGATGGATCCATATCTCGACGTCCACAGCTATTATTACGAGAAAGAGAGAGAGAAAAAAAAACATTGAGGCTCAAGAAAAAAGTTACGAAGAAATGTTGAAGCCCGCATGGGCGCGCGTCATCGTAAAAATTTATTGAGAGCCTTTTGCGTTGCGCTATCGCGAAAGCCAATTATTGGAATTGGATCGCGCCGATAATCGTTGCCATAGTCTTCACTACAGATATTGTACGAAAAATGTCGTCGCTTATCAAGAGGGCGAGGCGATATACGGGCACGATCGAAGAAGCTAACTAATAGATAGAATTTTATATACTGTACGTGTATATATATTTATTGTGCAATCGTGCTCTGTTTAAGAATTCCTTTTTTTATTTTATTTCATTATTATCGAACGTTTTAAAGTGTTACTTATTTTTGTATAGATGTAATTGTTTGTAAATACGTATATCGCGTATACACGTATACGCAGGACGTAACATATAATATATGTTACGTCCTGCCCATTTTTTGTTCTGTGTTCAATTATTATTATCTACTTTAATTATTATTCTAATTAATTATAACACTTACACGTTACACATTGAAAATGTCTCTTTTTATCCGTGTCTTTTATGCAAAAGCCAAAGGGAAATCGTGTCCGGCTGAACTTCCGATTACTCTGAACGTCAATCCTCTATTTCTGTTCAATTGTATCTGCTGGTGAACAAATGAGCACTTCCTTTTCACTATTCTTCAATTTGGCTGTTCGCGGTTGCAGTGCAGTTTCGGCTTTTGGCCATTGTCGGTCTGAATTATACTGAAAATTATTCAAAGACTCTGTTAAATTTAAAAAAATTGCGTTAACAGAATTTGACGTTCTACTTATAAACGTACAGACACTTATAGTTTTTATTGCCGATATAATATTTTATAAGAATCTTAAATTAACGACGGCTTCGTCGTCAATAACTGATCATGCGGCTTTTTCTCTCGCACGCTTTCCGCAGCTGGTTGCTCCCGGCGCTTATTCCTCTCGCCCCTCACAGGCCATAGCCCCAGAACTGCCTTAAGCTTATCTTCCCTACTACTCATGCAAAGGAAACGATTTAGCGCCGTGTATTTATATACCTTCTGTTATATGTGAACTTGATGAGGCGACTATAAGGAAGCTCCTCCTATGAAACTAGAAGCAGCACGGCAAAACGTGCTGACAAGGGTCTGTATGTCTGGGCGAAAGCGTGCGCGTATACTATTTGCGTTTGCAAATTAGCCGAGAGCTCGCGAATCAAGAGACGAATGAAATTGTCTGGCAGGAGTTCATGAGAGACAGTGTGAATCTGGATTTTATGTGTAGAGGCCCGGCAACACACAATATAATCCAGAGGCCGGGAGTGCTTTATATGCGACGGTTTCCCCTCTGGCACACGGCGATCCTTTGTGAATTAGCCGTCCCTCGTTATTTTAATATTTTTATAGTGAAATTAGCGACAAAGCCATTGCAAAAATCCAACACTATACGGCGTACTGAGTAATTGCCCGTGGCTAAAAAGTTACAGAGTTTACCCATTAACTGCAAAACGAAAAAAAAAAAAAAGAAAAACATAGAACTATATCATACAATTATATCACAAAGGATGAAATTAACGTGACAACGAAAACAAAGGAACATAACAAAACGAATATCAGGCGTTATAAACCTTTCATGTTTTTTTTTTTTTTTTTTTTTTTTTTTCTTATTAGAATACTCAAATTTATAAAAGTTACAGTCAAGTCGTCCTAGCCTGTGAAGTTGTTCACAATATGGTGATTAAATTGCTTTACTTATGCGTTGAGCTGCTTATCAAAAGATTATCCCTTTGTAATTCCCCGACTGCCCCTCTGGGGCAAAAGGAAAAAAGGAAAGGTCACTATGTTGGTAAATTTCGATTTTGCTTCATGAAAAACAAATGAATCCGATTTTTTTTGCAGATTTAGCTTAAATTTTATTCACATATGGACCAAGGTACGACCATAAAACAAGGTTTGAGTAAAAATGTTGCGCAAATCGATCTAGCGGTTCAAATTTTATGACATTTTGCATTTTTTTGTTTTTTAAATGTCTTTCCAGCTCAAACAAGCTTGCAAAGTAGAACACCTTGCAAATTGCTTCCTCATTATTTTGCATCTCTGACAATGCTTTTTTTTTTACAAAGCTTCCTGTCTGAGAAAATCAAAATTGATCAACATACTTTCTCGTAGAGGTAGCTTTCTAAAAAAAAGCTTCGTCAAATCTTCGTCAAAATCAATATTCCATCTAGGGATGGAAATTTTCTCGAATGTTCAGCACCCCCGAAACAATATTAATTCAGGCAAACGTTTTACGTGCACTTTTATTTTTAAGTCTAACACCCGATAGGATATGATCATGAGAATATTAAGTCGTCTACGTGGCATCCCTCGAGCCTGCTCTGTAACTATGCTTTATACACGGGAATATCGAGTGCAGTTGCCACGGTCTGATGGGGGCAAAAACACACCCCGCAATTGTATATACTATACGCTCTCATATACTACTAGCTGGACAACCAGCGGCGTACGTGATCTGAGTTTACTACCGCTCGTATATTTCGCCCGAGGATTATGCCATTAAAGCCGCCGCGCACCAAGATCGCGGGATATCGGTATTAAATATCGAAGGCGTAGGAGTTGCGTGCACATTTATATTGGAGATACACACACACACACCTGTGTTTTGTACCATTGCTACCGCTTTAACATCCAAAACCAAAAAAAATCAATGAATTCCTTTTCCAAGACGTGGTTAGTTATAAGTTAAAACCGTCCACAAATAGGATCTAAATTAACTTGTTATTAAAATTGAAACAAATTCTATACACGATAACATTTTATCTGACAAGTTGCCTCAATATTGCTCTTCATGTTTTTATTAAACTAAAAAATGATGTAAGCTCTAAAACCAGAGATTAGATCAATGAAAAAAATTTGTCTGACGCGTTGCCACTTTGTCGATCATGCTAGATTTCTTATAGGGCTCTTACTGAATTTCTATGTACAAATTTTATTCCCAGCTTTGTATTATTATATGTCCAAATAATTTTTCAGATTCATCATATATGGCAGTCAGCCGTCATATATTTTTTTAAAGTTCCTCCTACAGCAAAACAAATTTTGCAGGTTGAATTGCGATTCCGGAACAAACTGACAAAATAACTTTCTAAAATGCACATATTATTTATGTTCCATAGTAAATATGTGATGTGACCGTAAACGGCAGTTGCAGGAATCCGCAGAGCCCTACGGCGGAGAGGCAAATGCGCCGTGCTGTTGCCGCCGGCAAAATGCATGTATTGACCTATACATATATATATCCTACATGAACGGTGAATGCTCGATCCTTACGGGATATCTTTTGAGTGCGGGCGCTGTGCGCAAAACCCGAGGTTCATCTTTTGCCACATTAAACTGCGGTTAGAACTGTTCCGGCGTACGATGACCCTATCTTGGTGGATGTACCGCTACGTCATTAGCTGCACCGAGAGAGAATGGATGTATCATCTCACTGCGTCGATGAGTGCTTTTCAGCAACTTTATAGTCATGCAGATTGCTTTCCGGCAACGGTAAAACACATTGTGTGAAAATGATTTGCTTGGTTCTACTGAATTCAACTGATATGTGCGTTGTGAAATTAATTTTTCGTAAGTACAACGTTTTTCCGCTCATCGCAAAAATATAATGGCTCTTCAAAATGAGTAGCTAAATTATTCTGTCATTTGATTGAATTGAAATGAAATAAATCAGATGTTCGCATCGTGTACGAACAACGATGATGTAGGATGCCAGATAGCAAAAGTGCAATCTAGGTCAAGCTACAAATTGCAAATTACGATATGACGAATTACATTATAACTATGTTACAATATATGTAATAGCGATGAGCCGATTTAAACTTATTAATTCGAGATAATGAGATATTTTCGAAAATTGTTAAATTTTTCTGTGGTTTTTACATTTTTGGTGGAGTTTTGCACTACTTTTTGACACTACAGGAATTTAAATTCTAAAGCAGATATATTTTCCTTTCGCATCGAGAGGCTTTGACCGTCAGCACCTCTGTCGGCAAATGCAAATTCGCCTCATATATCTATGACGTTCTTTTAATTGCCGTCGCGCGTAAAGTTTATGTTGGCGAATGAAAATACCGTAAAACATGATACGTGCATGAAACGCTCAGGGGTGCAAACTCGTTGGATCCATTTTTTTCGTGCTTCCAGCGTTTCGTTCGCGTTAACGCTTGCCAAGCCGCAGCGAGGCCGCAAACCGGCTCCCGGTCTACATCCAAACCCACTGCCGCACACCGCGAACGCGTAAAAAAAACTGAAATATTTTTAATTGGAAAGCAAAACTATTTGCATTTACAACCGTATATCTTGACGTACATTTTATATCGACGAATATTCTGCAAGATTTTTTTTTTCTTCTCTTTAATGTAGCACGTCTGGAGCACACTTTGAGCGGACAAATCTCATGGAGTACGTCTTCCGTTACGGACTAATTATAATTAAACGGAAATGTCGATCACATTTTACTATCTTATTAACGAAAATATTTAATAACGGTATATAACATCAATGAATTTCAATATCGTAATTAAATATCAAAAGAATGGCATGAATATGTATACCAGTTTTATACACGAGTCTTCTCAGGAGAGAACTTTTGCAACGCGACCGTCTTTTTGACGAAAACGGCTCATCTTCTTTTGAGCACCGACGTACCCGAATATATAATATATCTATCATTTCTACATTGCTGCAAGTATAACATGGAGAATATATGCCATTCGAACAAAAAAAAAGTGCGTATTAAAATCGTCTTCCATATATCATTATTGGAAAAAATAAAGTCTCAATTTAAATTACTTTTACTCACTCCGCAGTTGACGAAGAATGTCAATTACACAAACATAGCTGCCAAGTAGAAATTTGCGGATTACTTCCTTTTTTTTTAATTCATCGTCAACAAAGCTTCTCCTAGTCATATGAAGAAGCCATAATTGATCAATGGATGTCCTCATAGTGGAGCTGTGTGTGAACGATAGATTGAAAGAATAAGGAAGCAATTTGCAAGACTCTTTTGAAGCTTTTTTTTCATTATATATGTTGTCTTCAATATGATTCCCATGGGAACATAAGGCGAATAAAATATTTTTAGCGCTAGTATTATAGTACTTCAGGCTTAATACACGTTAGATATATTACTTTTGAGAGTTATATGCTGTGGGATGTAAAATAGGTTGCGTATTAATTCCCGAGTATGCGAGTGTTTGCCGCACGTATACCAGATATTTCATGCAACGCGTGTATGCATACTTGTAGCGAATATCTATTTATAATGCGCGCATATCGCGAGTATATTATACCGGAGTGATCGTACGTCATTAGGTCGAGCAACGAGGCAGACTATAATTATACAGACGTCCCGCGGGGCATGATCCCTCGGGATCTCACGCACTCGGCTGTGTGCGCTTCTCACTTAATAGCAGTAGCTGCATGCGGAAAAATCGTCTTGTCTAACGGACTAGCCAATCCACTGAACGATCCATCGCATGTGCTCGTTCGACCAAGTGCGAAGAACTGTTCTTTTACTGAAGTTGGTTTCTGTATGCTCTACAGTAAACGTAGGTATAAACGGCACAAATCATTCGATAAAGTCGTAATATCATTTACTTTCCTCACCTTAGAATTAGATGTTCACTGTGAGAAAAAAATAGGTGGAAGCTCTATAATTTACGTTCTCATTTTGTTATATCAGATTTTGTTGCACTTTTTAATAATATTTCTTTTTCATACTCGTTCAGAATCAGTTATACGTTTTTTTTTTCGTTGATGTTGCTCTAAAGCAGAGCGAGTAAAAAAATGTAAATAATCGAAAAACCCAAATTTTATGTTATATCATTTTCTTACGAGATTTTTCTTTTCCCCAACACGTTAAAAAACGAATCTTAAGTTTGGATGGATGTAAACATTTTTCTATACAATGGACGATGGCTCTAGTGTTTGATAACATATATATATAATATAATTTTGATGCTAATGTCGACATGTTCCTGTGTAGAAAAAAAAAACTAATACGATCTGTGACGTATTCCGTACAATAGTGGTATACCATATATCAGTATGCGAATAGTCATATTTTCGTCAATGCTGCTTTAAATGGTGGTCCGTGAGTTTGTCGAATCCTAGAGATTTATAAATTCACTGAACAGGTTGGAAAATGATCCGTACAGTGTGTATTCAATGCTGCTGGGGAGATGTTGAAAAGAGGGAAACACGGTGTCCCGTTTGTATTAAACCTCACAAAACAGGTCAACCATGAGTCGAAAGATAAACTGACCGTCATACGTCGAGAAAACATACATGGGACATTCCATATCATAATTCGACCTGAACCTGACGTTCGATCTCTCGGATATGACCCACGATTTTTTATGGTATTTTTTTAGGACTTGAAGGAGCAACTAGAATTTACGTTATTGATTTTTTAAACATTTGATGCCCTTACGATTATTTAAAAGCAACATATCGTTAGCCAGCATTAAAAAATTTGAAAAATTCACAAAAATTCCGTATCGTGTGTCAATAATTTAAAGCTTGAACCCAAAGTGCGCCTGGTGTCACTTCCGTTTTTGCTATTTTTTCAGAAAGTTTTTTCTTTCATCTTATGCGTTCAAACTCAAAAATTCTGATATCTGATATATGAGTTTCCAGAATGTTTACAGAAGTTCAAATTGCGGGTAATGATATTAGGTTTTATATAATCATAAGTAGATTAGAAGTATAAAAAAAATCCAGCGATTGCCTCTTAGATTTGGTACAATAAGGTAAAATATCGGGGATAAGATCCGAAAGGTCAAGGTTCAGACTTGGGTCTAATCGGTATACAATGTCCCATGTACATATCCTACGAAGGTACGAAGAGAACTTCAGTGAACGTTATTGATCCCATTGGAACATATCTCCCAGCATACGGGAGCGTAACATAGCGTACGTCTCAGTAGTAAAACTTTTATTCCTGCCTATATCGATCAGGAAAATTTATTTCGTCAATAATGACTATTAACAATTTTAGAACTTGCTTAGCTTACTTGTGGAACATGTGATATCGCCTTTAACTTTTTTTTTATTACTCCCACGTTGTCCAAGTATAGTTTGGATCTAAAAACAAATCCTAATGCAGCCCCACTCGACATTCATATATACTTCATTTATGAGTCATGAGACATTTCTTAAATTTAATTGTTAAAATAAGAAAGGTTAAGAGCGACTCTTTTACTCGATGTTTCGACCAAATAAAAATGATCAGACTCAACACTAAGTCTTCCCTGCTCGTATTACGCTAAAAATAGTTAAATTTATAGAAAATTTTTTTTCCCAGAGTGTCATACTTACCTCCAATATTCTTATTGGGTCATCCATTTTCATTCATTTTTGTCAATTTACTTTACATTAATGTTATGCAAGCACTTCTACGTCCATTCTTTAAACTAGATTAAATATTTTTGTATGGAGAATATAAATTTTGTATTTTTATCGCAGTACTGGATTGATTTATGTAGAGAAACAGTAGCTGTTCTTTTTTTTCACGAATAGCCTTTCATTGTGAAAGCGTTTTCGTATTTTCTTTTAAATACAATCTTTCAAACTTCGTGTATTGAATCGCGAATGATTCGCAGAAATAACTTGAATGACTTCACGGCTTCTGAAAATCGGAGATTTCTGTTTGAGAAGAAAATACGACTGTTCGTATATACGTTCAATAAATTATTCTTTCGTAATTTGATATTCTTGGATGAATATATACTTTTTCCACAAAGCTGAGGCTGTCCAATGGTGAGAGAGATGGGAACAGTACAGAGAGCTTTACCCAATGTAGACGGCGCAAAGCTATCACGTAGTACGCTTCTGGCTCACACAGGCAATCATAAATCATCAACCGGAATACTTGCCGCCCGACGTTCTACCCTTCTCGCATCTTCCATCCCTTCTCGCCATCGGGCGACACAAGCCGACCGCCAAGGAAAGATGTTCCGACAGGGAAGAATTTCATAACTTCTTAATTGCACATACCGCGAAAGCACCACTCATTTACATTTATATATCGCATTCCGATAGCACGGCATATAGTACTGCATAGTTGGGTCTCGTTTTTGTCGAATGCATCGCATCTCTCTAGCGAGTTAATATCTAAAAGCATCCGAAATCCATTAAACGTCATCGTTTACATTTCTTCGTTTATCGTCGGTGAATGTAGAAATGTTAAGCCGAAAAATAAACCCAATATTTCGGTATATCCTATACATACAAATGTTTTGACAAAGTTTCATCGAAATTTATTGAATCGTTTACGAGAATAACGATTCACAGTTTTTTTTTTCATTTTTGAAAAATCGACATTGCTGTCAGTAACTATTTTTCTCTGGACTACCACATCACCTTAGGTTAATAATTTGTATATAATTGAAAAAGTGAGGAGTTTTTCAAACCGCCGACACCAGTAACCATAATTTCAGGCCTTCAAACCTACCGCATTTATCGTTCTAAAGTTAGAGTCACTTTATCTGAAATTATAGTTGAAATATCTTATAAAAAAAAATATGCTAGATGAACTAAAGTCTCTGTAGTTGAACCACATTCGATTCTCTATTTATTATATTAATTTCTCTGAGGTTCTGTGCTTTTGTCTGCATCTCCTCTCTCAATATCAAGATTAGAGTATTGGTTACGAGCAATCGATTTCCCAACATCACGCCCCCGGGAAAATCTTGGACGAACACAACAATATGTGTCCTAGGACCGCGAATACATTTAAATTTATTTTCACGTTATACAGAAAACGCGCGTTGATATGTACAGTGCAAAGGCGGTTGAATCTCGATATTTTGCCGGTGCTACGTATGCGTTAAGAAATCCCACGAGGAAAGCTGCACCGTCAGGGAATCGCGATTTGCTTAGCGCTGAATCCAATTTACGCGCGTCACTCGGGAAATCAGATATCTTTTCTCCGACTACAGCCCGCCGGATAGTCTGTGCTTGAAAGTTCACCGTAGTATTGTTGGTGCGCCCATCGTCCCATCGCTATATACTTGATACTCCCTGTCGGTTTCCAAACAGTGGGTATAGCCGTTTACACACGGAGGTAAAATGTAGAGAGAACGTACTAAGCACACGATTTTCGGTTTAAATTCACAGTTCTGTACTTCGTCCCCCGCGACCCCGTAAATTCAGAAATTTGAAATGAAGAAAGGGTGTAAGACGTGTGAATGAGCAATGTCTGCTGATGTGAATATTTCTTGGATTAAATTGTCTCACGGATTTTTTGTAGTTCGTTTTTCTCAAAAAGATCTATTCTGGAGTTAACTATATACGACACGCCACGTCATGGTATTTATAAAGATGCAATGTGTTCACGTGACTGTTATTAATCGAGATTCAACGAGGTCCCACTGCTCGATGGACAGCCAATAGTTGTTTGTGAACTTCTAGTCTCTCAAATTCCACAACTGGATATAAGTCGGCAAAGTTTATAATAATATTTATTTCTGATTTCAGTTTTGACTTGAAGCTTTTTGACTTCTGATTTTACGTGTACGTTAGATTCTATAATAGGCAGAATTCATTTGAAAGACGTCAAGCATCTCCTTAACAGCGTCCGAGTTCGTTGTAAACATAGAAACTTCCAATCTGACAGCTCGAGTGCAACCCAATTCTACGAGAATCGAGATGCCATGAATTTCCATACAAGATGCACTATTCATGTAAACGTCAGTCAAAACTTAAATTAAACTTCCGTACCTTAAACTAATTGTATAGCCGCGTCTGAAAGATTAGGCGTACAGGATGGATTTCAGGACAGAATCCATTATTGGATCCTTGGCAGTTCAGGATGGAGTCCAAGATGGACAATGGGATACGCGGTATATCAGCTGTTTCCAGGAATTATTAAATCTATTTGATTTTATTTCAAAACGAAATATTCTCTATTTTTATTTTGTCCCTTCGTACGCCGAAAAAGATATAGATTCCTTTTTTTTTTAGATTATAATCTTAAGTCTTATAAATTCTGAAGAGAAGCGAAAATCAAGATCAAAACGTAATAACATAACAAAAATGTAAATCGTGATTAACATCATTGGCATGCCAAGTCCGCACCTCTCTTGTCCTTACTTTTCTTCATTTATTTTCGAGAATTGGCCACTCTCTCTACACTTCTCTTCTATACTCTATGAGTCTCTGCACTCTAAGACCCCATCGGAAATGATGCCGTCTATTTTCCGAGAGCAATGTGTAAGTATATAGGTAGAGCCACGTATATAGGTAGTGGCACTTGCCGAGCTCGCTTCAGCAATCAAGGACTGCTTGATCGCCTCGCGGGGTGTCTGTCTCAGAGAGTGAATGTAGGAGAGGGCAAGGGGCGAAGTAAGATGCAAGGCGCAAAGACTGCGACCACAAGAAGGAGCTTGAGAGAGTAAAAGAGAGACAGTGAGAGCTCGCCTCGAGTGCTCTCGAGCACTCTCCGACGTCTTCGAGCGTACACACTACCCTCGTAAACAATAAAATACGGATTACGTCGCTAAAGGGAGTAGGAAGTATAGAACTAGGCCCGATGCTCCTGCAATGTCTCGACGACGTTGTGGCGACGACGACGACGACGACGACGACGACGACATTGAACAAGCACAAGCTCGTCTGCAATTATTTCCGAGATGTTCTCGTGGTCGTCTTCGTCGTTGCCAGCGAATGCAGACTCGATTCACCGGAGGAGCTACTGGCGCTATTGTTCCAAATTACTTTGGGCCATTTGATGATGGCTTCGTTTATCCAGCATCTCGATTTATATATACTACACGAATCTTACGACAATAATTATTATTAAAGTTCTTTCAGTCTCCTCGAGTCCTCTTTTATGGCACAACATATATGTCAACGATTATAGTTTGAAATAATTATATTTCTGGTATTGTCCTTGAGACTAAACCACATATATTTTTTTCTGCGATATTCGTCCCAAGTCGTACATTTCCGCACTGAAAGTACCCCTAACAAATCTTTTTGGAGCAATTTTTCGTTTCTTAGGTTCCTTAGGTACTTTAGGTCCTTTAGGTTCCTTAGGTTGTTCTTTAAACAAGACGCGAATAAATACTCCTAAAAATCTACATAATAACAAAGGGTAGATTCTAAAAAATCTACTAAGATAGAAATTAGAATCATTGATCAATGACAATTCGCAAAGGCCAAGGTGATTAAAAATAAATTTAAGTTCTTTCGGTGACTCATATTTATTTTAGTAACCTATGAAAATTTAATATTATGTTATTGAAGCCTATTCATACCGGCAACTATATCCCATGGAAAAATGTATATATACATAAATTGGATTTATTGGTCTGGATGAGTGCGTGTGGTTGAAAAATAGGGGAAGATAAAGAGCATTGAGATATTGTAGTTGTCGCCGCCCTACCGTTGTAACTGATGCTGCGTTTCCATCAAGGCTCTTCGTCCACCATGCACTGGTACCACAGTTCAGTATATCGCGAACGATGTGCCCTCGAGAACTTTTTACTCGACTGTAATAACGAGCAACGCTTTCTCACTGTTTCACTATGGCTTCGCGAGCAATAGCTATACGACGTCGTTAAGACCGCTTACTATTGTGCACTTAGGGTTCTAACGAGCGGGAGTTCCGTGTTGATATGTGAGCGTTACTGCTAGAGGGCTCACCATCAGTCGGATCACATAAAAAAAAGACCTGGGGAAATGAGAATGCCGACTGCGTTGTGCGTCAGACAACTGGAAATATCGTTAACGTACACCACCAAGGTATTTTAACTGAGAATGAAAGGAATTAATATGTCCTTTATGTTACTCAGTGAATACTGTCTTATATCAATGTCCGATTCGTATGTCAAATTACGCGCTTTAGTGGATTTTTTTCCTCAATATCTCGATCGTGACCATTATCATGTCCTGTACAGATTTAATCTATCATCACTTTACATAGACGAAATGTCTGAAAACGTTCAGATATTTTTCCGAAAAGTTCACGCTCCACTAGGCTCACCAATGCCACGTGTATAAGTAGCGAAGAGTTCGTGACTAGACCCGGTACCGCAAATTTAGGTCTGCAGGATCTCTAGCAAACGATTTCAGCATCGCAAATACAACGCCAGCTGATCGCTGGGTGCTCATTTCAATAGATCTCTCTGTTGACGCTCCCACTTGATCCACGTGCGCTGCAGGCTTATATAAGGATCTGTATTTGCTCTATACATATGTTATATACTATATATGCAATGTATGTTTAGGGAGAAAAAGGTCTGAGGTCCGAAATTGCCTAGACGTCTCGATCTCTCTACTCCTGAACTTCTAGTTGTAGTATCGCCTCTGGTTACTGGTACTGTATACGATGGGTATACGAAGCAGCATTCAGTGTCTATGTACTGGTTGGCTCGAAAGTAGTCGAGTTCCAACGTGTACAGACTAGCCAAACTTACACTCGTATATTAGAGTTTCGGGCAAACATCATTCGAGCAATCGTGCAACCTGTGTACCAATGAACTAAAGAGGGTGAGATGGAGCGATCGAGTGCAAACGGCGGAGAAGTGAGAAAGGGAATCTCGCTCAAGTAAACCCGGTGGCGAGAAGTGCGCGCGATATCAAGAGCGAGCTCCAATACGATTGGCAAGAGATCCCCCACGAGTTACTCTCGTTAGTTAGCTTCGTCGTTTCAATCGGGCGGAAGTCAACTCGTAAAATAGAGATCGTTTGGTGGTGGTGTGTGGCAAAAGCGATAGGTATATATCGACAAGATTGCCTGCCACGCTCCCTCTATTCCGTCGACCTGTTACTCCCGGCTAATGCAGTTTTCGAACTTCCGATGCCTGGTCTACCTACAGTCTCTCTGTGTATACGATACGATCCTTGGCATAGTGTTTCCCTTTTGATACAACCTACTCGCTCCGTATTGCATAGAAGAACTTTGACTATACAAGGCCCCTATTGTATTGTTTGAGATGGAAACTCGGTCGCAGGCGAATTTAATTGGGATATCTGTATCACAAGTGTTGAAGACGTCAAACCACAATCTAAAGATATACACTGAGCCTTGAAGACTTTAGATGGAATTTTAATCACAATTTAATGTTCTGCGCGACGGCAGAAGTATGGTCTGAAATTTTTCATACAAAAAATGCATCAAGGTTTAATCACATTTCGCACGATCTTATATTACATACAAAGTTATGCATGCTGCGTAGTACGTAATAGCAGACGTGTGGCTGGTTTGAGTGAAGCTCTCGTTCGCATCTGCCGGTACTGCGACGTACCCTGCGTGCTGGTTGCGCTAAAAGTGAGCGCGACAAAAACGCGTTTGTCCTCGAGGCAGGAGAGAGCGAGAGAAAGAGTGAGGCAGCAAGGCGAGAGGCAATGGCGCGGTTTGCAAGCGGATAATAAAAAAAGCCGCAAGCCTCGAGCGTACTGCATAAACGGGAGTAATCATCGGGGGCGCTTGGGCCACTCTTCGCGTTGCCTCAGGAGCTATGCCTCTGCTCCTGCGTATACTGCTCCCGCCAGGGCTGATCGTTGTGGCCAGCTTTTCTCTAGCGTCACCTCAGGCTGATATTCGGCTGGTGCATCGACGTTGCACGTCCTTCACCATTCTTACAAAAACCCAAACGTTCTCGTGTATACGTTGACTTTTTTTTCTCCTTCCTCGATGCGTACATCAGCGCAGAGCAGAGATGCAAGCAAAAGCTACAGGAGTCAGTGGCCCTTGCAACGCCGGTAATGGTACCAGGACGGGGCTGCTGACTCAAGTACACACTTCGGTGCTTGCACGTTGAAGAAAATTTCATGGTCTCGTCTGCAACACGCGTCGGCTATAACCCAGCAAAACAATTGGTAATGGCGTACTTGGAGAAGGGAGCGTATGCGAAATATCCTGCCCAGGAACACTACAAATTTCACGCCGATATACAAAGTCAGCGTGCAATATTTTTTTTTGTCTCTTTCATACACTATTCTTTATATTATTTGTCTGTGTTTCTTAAGAACCAGGAGAATTGTTTTTTTGGGAGGAGACATCCCTGGTACAATAAACGTCATTTTTAAAAATAAACGGCCAGAGTACAAATTTTCTAAATCAATTTCTTTTTAAAAATATATCTTGTAAATATAATTTTATCCATAATAGAAATCAAAAGAATCTTTGTATACAGAAGATGAATACAGAGACCGTATGTGAATATGTCCTCCGAACTGTGCTCTGCCTCGGATTCGAGTAGCGTACTTTTCATAGAATATTTTCCCGTAAATACTAAAGAGTCCGTGAGCGCTTTTTTGTTTGTTTTTTCGTTCTTTGACTGTTACATTTGCTGTGCGCTGCGGGCGTACACGCATCCCGGCTGAGTAAGCCTGAACGCGTAAGCGCAGCATGCACACTCCATCATTCTCCGGCGCGGATCATCCGCATATGCGGCGTGCAAAGAGCCTCGCTATGCATCGGGCCAGACGTGCGTATGAAGGCGCGCGAGGCCTCCAACATAGCCGGCATACTTTGACAAGCGTATATGGAAGGCAGAGAGCGAGCAGCAGCGGGATCGCGGGAGCGGCGTTGGAGAGGATGATACTGCTGCTGTAGCAAAAGCGCCGTGCGCGCTGGCACATGAAAGGCTCTGTGTGCCTCCAGGGCTGGGTAATATAACTTTAATGCGTGCTTAGGCGCAACACCGATTCACCTTTATGTCGGACTCGCGCGCCCACCCGCTTCTCCGTAGCGGCATGCACGCATGAATTCAAGGTGCAAGGTTACAGTATGATGTATGACCCGAAGGGCCTCCGAGTATTTCGTGATTGGGAGATTTGTTCGCAGTCTTCTTTCGTTCCCCTTTCATGGAGTACAGAAAGTGAGAAGATACTATATTTGTATGTTAAAGTTGAGATTTGAGACTTTTGAGTCCGGAGCCTTTTAATAAGGGTGCCTGTAGAATGAAAAGCTAGAAAAGTGCCCTTCTCTGCCGCGATTTCCAAGTGCAGGGGACCATTTTAATTTAACTTTTTGAATACCAATTTCGCTTTTATTGAAAACTTAATTTTTTTTTCTCATCAACTTCTCAAACAGAATCGAGGGAGTTATTCTGTGTGAGCAAATATTTTTTTAGATTAGATAAGGACCTTACACATATTTTCCTTCTTTTACTCATGAAAAACTTTTTTCTCTCGTTCCTTAAAATTTGTCATGACTCAGGTGAGATTTCATGTGTCGGAATCGAGTCAGCGTGTTTGATCGTATAAATACTTTGTAGATTGCACGTGCAGAATGTATTTACGTTTCCATCCCTGTCTGGCAAACTGGGGGCTCCTCAGATGGCTGTTCACAAGCGAAACACCTAAGGGCAGAAAGTACCTAGTTTTTGGTTCACTCGACCAAAGGCTTTCTTCTCAAGAAAGGAAGGGTTGCATTATATTCCAGCGGAACGATTTTGCTTTCGCAAGTGAGCGAACGAGCGG
Source organism: Perithous albicinctus (assembly GCA_964016905.1). Lineage (NCBI taxonomy): Eukaryota > Metazoa > Arthropoda > Insecta > Hymenoptera > Ichneumonidae > Perithous > Perithous albicinctus. The sequence continues at coordinate 23,342,628 of OZ024693.1, read as the reverse complement.
CCAGAGTCGACGATGTAACCTCCGTCGGACAAGTTTCCGTCGGGTGCATCGATCCGCTGACTCAAACAACCAGGAGTGAGCAAGTGAGCGCTGACCCCGCTTTTTCGATGCCGTACTTACACTTCACCTATGTATTGCCGGATCTACCACATCGCCAGGATTGCACGTAATCGTCCTTTACAGGTCTGCATAGGATTTTCAACGAACATCACTATTGATCATATAGTAGCAAAACACGAGACTTCAATCGAATCGATTCGAACCACAACGAAGGTACGTTGTACAGTAGGAAGCCGAGAGCTTATCGCGTGAACATCATTATCGGGTCGTTATAGAAGGATATACCTTTACACCTCTCACTGAACAGAATTGTATTTGCTTTGCCTGCTAGAGGTTTCCTTTAACTGGTAGGAAATACACGTAACCGTTAACTCCATAATTCTCAGGCTCGTTATATGATATTTTACGAAAGGTATTTTCGACACATAATACATGTAACTATGTAGTAAAAATAGCGTTATTCTACTGGCAAAGTAGGACATACTCAATTTGACAAAGTAACGAGACAACGATTGATAAGATCGTTCTGGCTGCGAAGCAATTTGCCGAATGGTTCTTCTATTCTGTATACTGTGTATACGATATGCCCTTGCAGCGAAACGACCGGTGTTGCCAATCTTCTATCAGCACACTCCGCATTTATGGGTATATTTTGTTTCCCATCGTCTCTCTCTCTCTCTCTCTCACTTTCTCTCTTGTTCTTTGGAACGACAGAGACGCCTTTTCTCTTCAAAGATCGCTATCGATCGAACATTAAAGCCCGTTACTACCGCGGTACGTAGTTTTGTTGTCAACATACGATGTGTAACCCAACAGTTAAGGGTTGTATCGCCTCGTGAACATTTCCTACTTCAGGGCTTTTGCTGACAGTTGTCGATATCATATCTGCTAAGGCAAACGCTGTTGAGCTTAGAAGTTTTTGGATTTACGAGCATGCATTTAGAACCGTATGTGTGAATATTTGAATACAGTGATAAGTCATTTTAGGACTTTAAAATCGTCGAATGGTACCGTTACTTTACGATCTTCACAAAAAGCCAAGCTAAGATCGTCAATCAAGTTGTTTTAGGCTCCACTAAATTTGTATGAAAATCAACCATCTCGTGTAACGTGAAGGCAGCATCTTTTATGAGACACACGAGGCACTTAAGATAGCGTCCTCGTGAATTCTTAATTTATAGCGAGATATTTTCTTCAGGATGACGATAATATACACCGAGATATGACAGAGCTATTAATATTGCTCCGCAAATATACTTGATTTGCAAAGTTTTTTATTTGTTTGTCAAATGTTGAAGTTGCCCGATTGGTATGCCAGTGTCATAAATATCAGACTTTTATACGAAGAAATAAGAAGAAGTGTCATATATTCTTCGTATCACGTGATTTTTTGGGTCACTGACTTTTCATCTTTTTTCCGTGGGCCTTCATTTTTTTTCCTGATACCCATTATTTTATTCCGTGCGCATATTCAAATACATGTTTATTTAAATAATTTTTATTTTACTTTTTGAATGTCCGTAATGCTAACAACAATAAATAAGTTCAGATTAGCAAATATACATAGTGTCAGAATACACAAAGTTATCGGTCCTTGCCATCAAACTGAATTCGACGAACAATAAACTTGATATGAATCGCATTGTAATCCAACAAAGGTAGACGTAGTGTGCGACATGAAGGGTTGTTCAGCCAGATATTATTTTATCAAACACCGATGATTGTCATCGAAATACGATTGGATGTCGTTGTGTTTGACCACTGTTCCATCTCATGTATATTTTCGCCATCCTCACAATCAACAATCCTCCGATGTATTTGCCATTGTCACTGTTTACTGATCTGTCACTCGTTAACATTACGAAGCGATATGTGTGTGTAGGATTGCTCACAATCTGCCCGCAGGTCGTCGATAATCGTGATACTTTTTCAGTATCGATTTCACGGCGAGTGGCCAAACGACGCTGAATATCTCAATAGAGAATATTTGTCGTTAATATAAACTATATTACAATTACTGTGAACAATGGTGGCTGGTTATGTCGATTATTTTGTATATGAGCAATTATTTATCCAATTCACTCTTTTTTTTTTTTTTAATTTCCAATTCGCGTGAATTCACGTACGAAAAAATAAGCCACACAAATCTCTTGTAAATATAAAATATTTTATATTTGCAAACGGGGGTCTATCCAAATATTTATTTGTTAATAACATTGAACATTCAAGAAGCAATCGTACTGGATGATTGAGTCAAATGCAAATACTACTTCAACTGCTTTATTGGAAATTTAATGAATGAAGCGCATTCCTCGAGTTATAAACACTGTCAAATGTAATTAAACTCTGCGGTTTCGCGATGCGTTTACACACAGTGTGATACGACAGCAGCTCGTCGGTTAGCATCACGAACGATCAACACTAGAGAGCATGTAGGTGTATTAAGGACCGAGTAACATGCGCTCGAATTGTCACCCGTTGCTGCTTTGACATTAGGATATATACGTTTTCACAGCGTGTTTACCGCACGCCCAGCAGGTTAAATTTATCCAGGCGCTAATGGTTCTCTGCGACTCTGTCTCTATCCGGCTTTCGGCTGTTAGTTCTCACACCGTATGGAACTTTGAGTTTAAGATGTATTACGTAATAGCGAGCTTCCAAACCAACAGCAGATTGGAATGCCTTGACAAATCATGCTCTGTTTATTTTGGTTGAATCAAGTATTCGTACTTTTAAGCTTATCTACTGCTGATCTTTTCGTTACGTAAAAAAAAAACTAATAGGCTGGTGGATCGGGACAGTTTGGAAAAAAGGTGAATAAAGTGACAAAACTATTCATGTATTGCTTTGTCAAATTACCACTCAGATTCCAGAAGCGAGCCTTTTTTTAAATCTCAATACCACTATCAACAAATGAAAGGTTTTTGTGGATAAGAAAACAAAATCTTGAAGTAAGGAAAGGGCTCAGATCATGCATGTTGAATACTATATATTTTTTTTATCATCATACAAGAAATGATATTATTTTAAATCGGTCTCATCGTAAGAACAATTTATACCTGAGTCGTATTCACATAGACTACGTTTTGTCTAGTTCGATTCAGAGACACTTCTGTTTCTATCCCCTCATTTGAATTTTGCAAGAGCTTGTCTACCTTAATTAATTCCAGATCCCATCATTAATCGCCAGAGATCTCTGTCTCCTCCAATCTCAACCACGTCACGTCTGATTTATACCGTCATTAAATTGCCTGAGGCGTCTCTTAATCAATTTGATACGTACGTCCTCTAAACCAGAGTAGATTCACTCAAACCATGATAATAATCCGTTATCTTCGATTCCTCAACCACCGCTTCATCTATTCTTGATTGAATTCATTCATTCGGAAGTGCCTAGAGAAGTTAAGGTAGGGCAAAATTTAAATTCGAGCATAATGCGCTTAGAAATTCATTCCCGATGAAGTATTAAACACAGTAACGACGCAGATGTATTTAAGTGCTATATCTCGAAATCGAGAAATTCAATAGTTGTCTAAGGACAAGTGAAGGAGGTATTGGAACTTTTTAAATAAAAAAAAATATTTTACAGTATTTGAATATCAAAAAATATTTACATACTTTAAAATCTTTACATTTTTCTTTTTTTTAGCCCGTCAAGTGAGCGTAACCCCTTAAAAGTCTCTCCTAAAAGCGTAACCCCTTAAAAGTACGAACATTTGATTCAACCAAAAGAAGCGTCGTTGTTTCAACGTGTGGTTGCTGGCACGTCAGGTGTCAGTAACGAAGCTCTCCATCTTTGTCTGATAGGGCCGAGGTACGTCGAGGTGGAAGAGAAGACATCGCGTACACGCGTTGCATCATTCGTTGCAGTAGCATGCACACGGTGCGCACCCAAGTCTACCTCATCTCTCCGTCTCTTCATGCAGAATTCAACGTGGCACGTGGACGTTTTAGGACGGGCACAGTGGCTTTCAAGATGCCCCCTTTTCTCTCGTGTGCTCTTCACGGTCTTGCTGCAAACACACACATACCAAAGTGTCCAGAAACTTGGGCCGTGAGCGACATACTTGCCAAGATTTGAGACCGCAATAAGACTGTACGGTGCCGTGTCTCACATACGTTACGTCGCGTCCCGCGGTTGCACCAAAGTTTCTCGCACTCTTGTTCCCCACACCCACTATACACTTCTCTGAATTACAGCACGTGTGCGTCACAGTGCACTTCGTATACTTTGAACCATTAGAATTATAGCAGTAATAAAATTGTGCGAGTTGTTGTGCTGAATAATTTATATCATTAGGAGGAAAAGAACCGGCAATTGCGTTATGACGTTCTTTTTCATAAGCGCTACAACGAGCGTTACAACTTGCAAGTGAGTGTTCGCTCACTAGGGCTCGCTCAAGTGTAAATTCCTAAATTGATTTCTTGCCTAAAAACTGCACATTTTTTTTTATTAATTACTAGGGTTCCTTTTAACGACGACACTACGATGTCGATTTTAAACATTCTCTAATTTATTTAAAAAATATAACAAAAAGTAAAACATGACCTTAGAATAAGAGTACAACTTAACACTTAAGCGAAACCGAACTTTCTGCTGTACAACAGGCGTTTTATTAATGTACTGTATTTTTATGCTCGGAATACCGTGAAATTACATCCAGAAACATGATAAAACGGTAGCAACATTGTGTCGGACTCTCTGCCAGATACGTAGAGTACATTCAAAGTAAATTATAAAAATCTGAGTGAAACCACTATGCCCCGCAGTGGCATATCCACGAGTACTTATAATACCAGAGAGGAGAGAATTTATACCGTCGTTTCCGGATAACTTCAATGCCCTTCTACTTCTCTTCATTCTCATTCTCCAACTCCTTCTTACAGCACGTTATCCCGAGGGGGAATGCAATTTTCGCGCATAAACAAAACGCCCGTGCTGCTACTGCGGCGGTGCGGCGAGCGTTCGCATACGCTTGCTCGGGGATTTCCCTGTCGTACTCACTCTGCGGCTAGAGAGAAGAGAGCTTCTTTAACACATTCAACATGAGATACCTGTACGCTTGTAAGAGTACATGTATTCAGATAGGAATGCGTCCGTTTAATATGCGAAACAAACGTGCAAGGGCCGCTAGTTTCACGCCGTTGTGGGCGACGAGGATCTGGGAAAACGACGAGTAGAAAACGCTGACTAAAGTGGGTGGCGAACCCGGAGAGAATGAAAGAAAGAGAGTGAAAGAAAACGGTAATGCCGTCGCACAGCTTTATTGCTGTAGCTATTGCCGGGAGAGAATTCTCTGTGAACTGCAGGAGAATAGGGGTGAAGGGGAGGGGGGGGGGGGGGAGGGGCCGCGAGCACGTTTTAAAAACTTGCCGGTAGAGTTCAGCCGCCGCAGTGTAAGAAAGAGATGTAACTGAGAGACGGGAGTCAGGCTCACAGTCAGGGGGTTTCCCGCAGGGGTAAGAGAATAATAGAAAAGTTACGTTCCGCGAGAGAGTCCATGGGCCAGCAGCCCTCTGTGGCGCACGGCTTTACGTACCACTGTTATATAGTACAGTGGCGTACCGGTGTGGTACGGGCTAAAAGTGCAAGCTTCTACTCTGGCACGTCTGCCTCGTCTACGTATTTATAGCTTCTAATTTATTGTAAGAATTTAATGGGAAACTCCATTGTCTCGGATAGAGAAGGAAAACTGATGTATATAGCAGCGCTGCAGCCACTTTGCCGCACTCGAGCATTCCGGTCGCCACCATACTCTCGCTGTAACTGCGCACATTGTACGGTATATCCCAGAATGTATGGGGTCCCAAGGAATGAGAAATGACATTTTTATACAAAACGGAGAGATAACAATAATTATTATATTACAGTGCATCTACGACGTTCCTGGCAACTCCTTGAGATTTCCTTTCAAGTCGCGAACGTTGAGAGAAAAAACTGTAAACTTCGCTATCTCGCTTAATTAGGAAGTTAACTATGTTTCGATAGCTTGAGAAAGGTTTATGTAGCTAAGAAGAAGCACCATAACCTGCCCGGAGGGCTCATTGTCGTCCTGCAAAATTAAAGAGGAAAATTGAAAGACGCCCCCGCGTATACCGACCTTTTTTTCCCTCTAGAGCACAACTCAGCCCCACTCATCCTCCTGTCCACCCCATTCTGTCATAATGAATTCGTAAACTTTCATTTTAAATTCTCGTCTTTTTCTTCTTATTTTCTGTCCCGCTTTCTATAGCTCTTACAGAGACGCGTTCACTCGAGGCTCGCGTTGTTCAGAAGTTTTTACTTGTTCATACTCTTATATCGTGAAGAACGACGACGTAATGTACTTCATTGAATCATTTATGTTTTAAAAGAATATTCCGTAGGTACTCAAGGCGTTCTGTTATGGGGGCTAACGAAATATCGAAAAATACATATGTAAATATAGTATACAGTTGTTGACGATAGGAAATGAATAATCCAGCTGATTCGATAAATCACGACGGGCGATTCGAAACTATCGTGATCGAGCCATTTCCTCTTGGTGATTACACCAAGAGCTTCGTAGCGTTTTGATTGAATCTCCAGGCACTATATCGTTGTGGATTCTCCTATGCTGATGCTGGTCAGTTGATTCGATCGAGGTGCCGAAGCCGCAAACGGGTGCAACACACCAGGCGAGAGACGACGCTGCTTTGCATCGACCCATACTACGCTGGCTGATCAAGCTTCTCTGACGTTCGTGCTTTCAGGAAATCAGGCTAAACTAATCGATAGTGGATTGGCTTGCGAATTTAATCGCCCGAGACGCGGAATACCTGCTACTGATAGTCGTCGGCGTCGCATCAGCGATGTTTCACGTTTGCTATTGCGACAACCATTAGATCCAAGCATATATATATATGAATCTTCATTAAGTTATTGGTATGTCTCACCAAATTGCAAAATTTAATATCCTGTATGAAATTACCAAAACGATTTACACAAGATACGGTACGAGTTACGATTGAACACATTGCTCCGAATAAACAAAAAAGACTATGATCATCCGTTTTTCCTGTTGCAGAGCATAAAGGATTTTTGAGATATAGCCATCAGATTTGATCTCCAATCTTATTTCATCATAAAGTCCACTGCTTTCCATGAACTCAACACTAACGGCTAAAGGTCGAGTGATGAAACTTTGCTCTCTCTAACTTTAATTGTAAACGCACCGGTGCATCAACTCTAATGGTTAATACATATGCACACACATACAAACACACAGGCCTCCTATCTCTACCGTGCATAACAGTTGGGGAAGGAGATGGGAACATTAAAGCGACTGGGTTACGTCGCGGCCGATGAATAATTTAACGAGACGTTATGAAGGAGCTTGCCAGCCGGGCCTTGCGCTAGCTGAACGATAAGTGGTGCACGGCTTTACGAGCAAAAGTGAAACGCTGTTCGATGGTGCTTGCGACGAGCGGGGAAATACCGTAGAATCACGAGAGCGAGCGCAATGGAAGCAGAGCATGAGAGAAGGAAGCAAAGGTGGTACTCTCCCCCTCCCCTCCGACTCAGAGTAGATGCACGAGCTCACGTTCGCAAAGTTAACCCCGTAAATGTGTAACCGTAGTGTATAACATTCATCCAAAACCCCGAACTGTTTTACACGTTTACTCTCATGTCATACACGTCTCTGGCATTTAGTATCAAAGATTCACATGGAAATCCATAAACATATGCATATATCCACACAGAGAGATGAAATTCGACAGACAATCGTAGTGACACAGGTGAGCTGACGCCACGCATATGTGAAAAGCACTTCAACAGTGTTTTGCCCACGAGCGTTGGCCCAATTCAACTGGTCTAAAAACATCATCCCTCTTTCCATGTTGATATTCCGATATTACCATATGCTCTGTATGCGTGTAGGTTCACTTGTAAAGTAACTCACAGTATGTATATGAACCGAGGGCTTTCGGTCTATTCACCAGAGGCATCATCGCTGATGCCTCGTATGTCCCAGAGCATTTTGCACTCTCGTTTATACTCTGCACTATGAAATAGCACGCTTTCCGGTCTGCCGCTTGTTCATTTGCACCGAGAGCCCTTATTCCGAGGCTTCGAATTTTATCTCTCATTTGAAAAAAAAAAAAAAAAAAAAAAATCCGCGATGTCAGTGGAATGCCTACTTTTTTTTTTTTTTTTAACCTTTTTGACTCAAAGTTCCATTTTTTTACCTGTGAAATCGAGAAGGCCTACGAGCGAGCATTCACGCTTGTATACACGATTCTTTTCTCCCCTTGGCATTAGAGATTGTACGTTGTTATAGTAAAAGTCTCGGCTTCGTGATTTCGATTTGTTTTCTTCACAGCCCTCTAAAAAAGAGACAGTCGCGATGAGATTTTTTCGCGATCAAGCAAACACACGCAACGTTTTCAGGTCTCTTTGATATTTTACATGGCAATCAACGCAAAGGTTCGCTGCTTTTTTATGTATATTATGTCCTACGTATAGCAGGTAGACTCGTCGTTCGAGGTGTGTTTTGCATAATGACCAGCGATCGGTGTCCCGGTAGACCAGTCCTCGCGAGACCAGGATTCTCTCAGCGACACATTCGATATTGAAGAGCTTCTATGTGTGTATTGGGTGCCGGGATTTTTATAAGAAATTCAACCAAAAAGTCAGTTTAGTTCAGAAGCTACGAAAAGACTTGGGCAATACACCACGAATATGTTGAGACCATTGAGGCACTCTGTCGAGGTGACATGAGTGGACCAGAGTAACATTCGTTCATCCGTACAAATGGAAAAAAATTGTAAGGGGTTGAATGAAGCGTCGACATCCTGAATGGAGAGGTGGATCCTGCAGTGGAAGGAAAAAGTTGACGTTCTCCCTCGAATGGTTCAATAGGCGATGCCGAACCTCCCAATGACCTGGCAAAACTTGATATCTCCTCAGTGATTTATTTCCGTCGAAAGAAACCGTTATATCCGATTCAGCATCAACGTCTACGTTTTGCTATATCAATACATTTTGTTACTTGAGGCAAGAGGCTTATCGAAATTACGTGTACATGACAGATACGTTATTAATTTGCTATTTCCATCAAGGTTTTCCAAGGTTTGGAGAGAAGGTTCTCCTTCTAGTAAACTTATCTATATCTTCGATTTGTTTTCGCGAGATAGTACAGAACGATAAAAGAGATGGCATTGATAGTTGCGGTAACGGCGGCAACTGATGACCCACAAAAAGCTAGGTTTGTGAAGCAATCGTAAGAGTAGCATCTACCTCAAATATCTTTTTTACGTCGTAATTTTTATCCGTTTACTTCACAGAGAGGCTACTAAAGAAAAATATTAAACCTGACACAGGCAACTTGTTGCAGTCACTTTTCCAATAATAAAATTGGTCTGTTGATGTCAATCAAGCGGGTTCCATATCCATTTTGATATCATAATTTGCATAGAAGTTTCATTTTTCGCAGAAAATGTTCATGCTATTCCTTATAAACAAGAATAAAAAGACTTGGGTCGCGATAAACGAGATGGAGAGATTGGTCGCAACCGCGTCTTCGTAGAATATAAGTCCGACTGAGCGTTCGTCCGGAAAATCTTTCATCGACTTCCGACGCGGGTATTGGCGATGCTCCCGAGCTTCTTGCAGCTACGGTAGTCGATTCCCTGTCGTTGAAAGAAAACGAACCGCCAAAAGTTTCGTGAACTTCGTCCCCGACTGGTAGCTCAATACGAGTTTTACACTGAAAGCTTTGCGACCAGAGTTTCGCGAGCTCGATATCCGACAGGAAATCATTGATGTCCTTGGCAGGGATGTTATAAAAAGTTCTCTTGGAGCAAAGCGCTAAATATAATACAGTCCAGTAGATAGTATTTCAATGGCCTTCACCAATTATTATCCTTCAACGAACCCAAGACGTTTACTTAAATTTAAAATTTAAGAAACGATATATGGTTATTAAAATTTAATTAAGTATACGCACATATGGATAGAATTAGAGAATCTACGCATTAGACGGAACACATAGCGTCCGCACAAGTCCGGACGTTTGAGCTTGGCAGAGAGTAGCTAAGCAAGTCACGCACGCGCAATCTCCATAAATCACCGTTCGAGCGTGTAAACTTTTCAACTCTCTTGCATTTCTACCCCTTTTCTACTGCCGTATGCTCCTGCTCTGTCCTTATCCTTATCCTTCCTCTCATGGCTGTCGTCTGCTTCCATTCTTCTTCTGCTTGTAACAACGCACACGATAAATACACAGTAGCAAAAGGACACCAACAGCACACACATGCTGAGCTTAAAGTCTACTCTCCTGCTTTGGGCTTCTACATTTGCTTTACCTCCCTTATTTCTCCCTCCATTCTGTCAGGATTTTCCTTCCGCACCGCGGCGTTCATAGCCCGCTCTCCGTTCAGCGCTTAAGGCCGGACATCTCGCTTCTTCTACTGGACTCCTGGCGCACGGCCACGAATTATTGAAGCTCAATTGGAGCCGGCAAGACTTTGCTATGGCCAGCGAGGCGAGATCCCGTCCTCGACAGAGCTCTTCTCTCTGTGCTTCCTTTGTCCTGTCTTCATCCTTTCGTACTCTTTTCTTCGCTGCACCCTCTCGATATATAACGCTTTCTCCCACGTTCTTTCGAGTCCTTTCTCGAAAAAAGACTTTTTACCAAGCGGAAAGACGTCGTTTCATCGTTTCGTCTTTGCTAAGACTTCGTTCAATAGAGCTTGGCACATCTATGTCATCTTTCTCTTGTTCCACTGAGAACATGTTCCTCTTAGTCGTTATATCTTTACAATCACTGTTTTCGTTCTTTTTTTCAGATTAAGCTTGTACAACCTAGTTTCGTCTATTACATTCGTGAAATTTCCGCTACCCGTATTTATTCTACGACATTTTTCATCAATTGTAAAATATTTCCCGATGCTTCTGTCGCTTTGTGAATTATAACTTGACTTATATAATACATCCGTCGTTTGTACAACTAATGCAGTTATCATCTACGAATCCTACTTTTTATATTTGGTGTCATCATTATTATAACTCTTAAATCTGCAAAGACTCTTCCCACCAATATAGCGGAGAGAAGTGAATTAAATATTAAAAATGTATGTGCATTGGATGTTATACAATCAGAGAAGGGACACGTAGCATGTGCCTGTGTAGAGATATGAAACGAGAGCTCCATAAATGTAGCCTCAGGGATTTTCTGTGTTCCTTCGTTTCGTACAATTATTTGAAATTTCCGTTCGATATCTCTCTGATGTAAAATGGAAATTTCATTTCAAGACGATTTACTCGCACTCCGCAGGTTCTTGCATGTCTATATGTATATAACTATATCTAGTCAGAGGGAAAAGGATTTTCTGATGTGTCGTGCCGTCACCGGCACACTTTTAGACTCATCGGAATGGTACAATGAAATGTAACATTAATCTAGCCAGCTCTGATTTCTCGAATATTCGGTACAGCAATATCGACGAAAATGTAAGTACGGATATTTTCAGCGCCTGTGGAATATGTTTTTCGTCTCTCGACAATTGACGAGGAGTCATTAAATTATTGTGTATACTGCACCGGAAGATCTTGCTTTCAAAATTCTACTTTCCGGATTCCTTGAGGAGACTTGACAGGTAAAAAAAACCTGACTATTTCAGTGGCTTTAAACTTGAAGCGAGAAACAGAGGCCGTGTCTTTTTGCAAATGGCAAAGAATTTGAAAGATGTGGTAGTATAGAGCCGGTTTTTTGACCGGTTAGGTTCATCAATTATCAACACATGCCCGTCAAATGTGACGGGACAATACTCCATTCGACTGAAATTGCAAAAAAAAAAAATAACGAATTTCGTGACTAACAAACTTTTTTTTAAATTCGAGCGTAATAATATTGAAGCGTTATCGTCTTAATTTATAAATGTCCCAATTCTCCTACCCGCCTGCCTCCCAAAGTACCTTTTTAATTTTTTTGTTCAATCCCTCGAGGACCTGTCTCGTAATTAAGATTAAATAGCAATGATTGATTATCGACCCTTCCCTCTGTAGCGAGAATGTCGATTCATTGCAACTCTGATCAACCGTTAAAACGTCCCTGATTATCTGATGCTCGTTGAAGCGTATATTGTGACTTCAATGTGGTGTAATAATTATCGCAATTAGCGTCGAAGCAATGGGAGACTTCGCATTGATCATATACATCCCCCCCTCCCCGTTTTGGAACTCACGATTCCTCTACAAAATCGTTGAATGTGTCCACCGCGCGAACGAGCGCATATTGTAACAGAAGTGAAGGTCTCTCGAACGAGACTAACGAGTATTCTACACATAGAGGCTTCTAGGGTGAATCGCCGGGCGTGTCGCGTGGTCGTGCTGATGGCTGCGATGCGGTACTGGCTCTCGCACAGTTGGAGCAGCGCTGGTCTACACGAGAGTCGACAGTATAGTGCACAGGAGCGCACTGCTAACTCGGTCGCACGGAGAAACACGCCGTGACCAAGAGAGAGAGAGAGGGAGAGAGAGAGAGAGAGAAAGAGAGAGAGAGAGAGCAAGAGCTCGTTGCTTCTCAACCCCCTGCAGAAACTCTCGAGCTCTAGCAGCAGCTAGCGGGACTGTCGAAAGCTTAAGGGGTCGTGCAACGTTGCGGCATAACCACACCAGTACCTCAGGATCCCAGCGGCTGCCACGCCATACATTGTGCACCAAGGATTATGGCGTAATGTGCGAACCAACACCTTGGCCGAGAGTCGACCCTTTCGATCTTCACCTCTCACCTTCCAACATGCTCTCTCGCAACACGGAGTACGACGAGCGAGCGAGAACACATGCAGACACACAGTCACACGTGTGGAGACTCCCGATCCGAGAGAAGCTTTGAGCTTCGTTCCTTCATTCCTAGACCGCAAAGATTTATCGAGGTATTACTCCTTTACCCCATGAGCGTGTTTCACTAATCCTCGTTTTGTCTCCTCGTAACAACATTGAACAAGCTGCCCTGCGGTTAAAGAGCATTGTAATCTAACGAAAAAATATGTGACTCAGTATAGTTAAGGGTTAAAGCTGTAATTATTATGATCGACGAGACTCTATGTCTCGACAGATTTTTGTTATACTTGAAATCTGTGAATTTTATATTATTTTATTATTTTGAGAAAAAAGAATTTTTTTTTCTACTTCTTTATGCAATGGAACTTACATTTTTATTACTGTAATAAAAGTTGGTCCAAATGGATTGACTGAAGATTTTTAAAAAATGCATAGAATCTACTTTCAAGTGATACTAAAATGTTCGAGGTGGCTGAAGGAGATTGCAATTACGATTCAATAAAAGTATTTGTACCGGTAGACGATTTTCCAATAGTATAAAAAAGGTCACATTTAAACTTATATTGAGCAAAAAAAAATGTAAACGTAAGAACAGGAGAGAATACAATACAAAGTTGGAATACACAGCAAACTGAAATGCGCTGCATAATAGTAAAACAGCTTATCATAATTTGAGCCCTTATCGGAGCTGCCCAGAAGAAAACGGTATCGCGGCATTTAACTCGAATATTATTTCAAGCACCAGCGATCGTATAGTTCCACAGGTGGAATGAAATTAAGTGCAAGCACCAGAGCAGGTGCAAAGATATAGAGCGGTAGAATTCTATTGGATGACGAATTCCGGCGCGAGGTTATTGAATCCATCCCCGGTCTACTCTCTCTCTCTCTCTCTCTCTCTCTCTCTCTCTCTCTCTTCTCTCACCGATCCTCACAATTTATTCAACGTATTCAATGAAACGCAAACGGGTATAGTACAGGTAGGGAATGATATATATACAGGTATATCAGGTATCCATATTTCGAATCGATTTTTCTCTTTCGAATCGTAATACCACTGGAGCCGGAAGTCGCACGGGAACGTATAAGTGAATCGCGAAGAAGGAGGTCCCCAAACGACGGAAGATGGCTGTCAAAATATTAAAAAACCCTTTAGGGTTTTCTTTCTCGCGACTGCACGGACTTCTATGCAATCGCGTTATGAATAGTTCGACGTGTCGGGACAAATCTGATCCTGACCTCGTCTCATCGCGAGGTACGTTGTTGAAAGAAGAACATGGACCATGAGAGCTGGTGGTATGGGATATGATCGTAACGTGGAGTGCCTCGTACCGGTATCACCTTACGACGGCTATCCACACACGATATATACGCCTTCTATACTTGTCCAACTCTAGTCCCATGTCCCCCTACTCGTCTCCGGTGGTTGCCACCACGACTCGCTCTATATTTTCATTTATTTTTATTCCGTCTTTGAAATCATACACCGCTCTTCACCATTGTGACCCCTCGTGGCGGAACCGGTATTCACGTACGGCGGACAAGGTGGTACGGATTACCGAAAACATCTTTTTTTTTCTTCGTCGTAAATACTGACACCGTTTGCAGATAACTTCAGCGTTTCGATAAAGGACTTATGTACATTCTTATTTTTTATTTGTATATTGTGAGGGTACGAGAGGCTTTTTTAATTATCAATGTGTATCTGTAGGCGTGTTCGATGAGAATCGATTTTGAATTTGACCATATACTATGTCGAAGGATATTTTTGTATCTAGATCATTAAAAAAAGTATGCAAGGAGAAACTTGCAGTTCACTTCTTTATGATTATTTACAGAAATTACATTCTTTTTATCTAAAAGAAATTTACAATTTTTTGCACATTCCGAACACATTGAAATACTATTGAAAAAGACTTGGAAAAAAGATTGTCACCATTACCAAGCTTTCTGTATGAGGAAGTACAAGATAAAATACCGTCGAGTCATTATTATTCCTCGCGCATTTCGATTATATCCATATATCCTTATAATATATATTTTATTCGATATCGCCGAGATCACAAAACGTGTTCAGAATTTCCTGAGGTACACAATATATATATATATCGCGTGCGTTCTGTAGGTAACTATATACTCCAGGACAATTCACGAAAAGGGGGTAGAACGAGAATTGAAAGGGCCTTTGTCAAACTTGTCCCAATATTTTGGTTTCATTTATCTGGTGAGGGTCGCGCGAGCGCGGTCTCTCGGGAGTGGCGGTGCACACGCGACTCGGTTCCGGCCACCGCCAATGAATAAAACGAGACTCACTTGGTTTTGCCGAGTGCGCGAACGAGTGGGTTTCCGTACCCATTCAGTTTGGAGCTCTCTACCTGTAATTCGAGTCACCAGTCGTGCCGCCTCGCCGAGGCCGATTCCCCTGCCATAAAGTATTTCATACGAAATTAATGATTTTCTTGGAACTTCCTAAATTGAGGGAAAACAGAACCGAAGAATCTTATTTGATGATATTTATCACGCTAAAGCGTCGTTATAATGTACTTTTGTACATAAACGATTCTTTATAGTTTTATAGAATCTAAATTACGAAAGTCACGAGCCCACATTTTTGCCTTTTTATTTACGCTTTACTGATATTTGTCTGTTTAATTTATTCTACATTCATTTTATTTGTAGTGTATCAAGTTTTTAAATTGTGTGTGATTTATTAGGCTACAATAAATTTTGGAGACTTTACCGATTTTTTTCATGTTGGTCGATCGATTTTCTTTATTTCTCCTTACATTTTTCCTCTGACTGAAGTTCATGTAAATGTATATAAATAATTGAATGGACTAACAGAAAATCGTTAACCCTAAATAGTGCACAACGATTTTTCTGAGTGCAACTTTCGTATAATGACAATTGGTTGAGTGCCAGAAATAGCGCCGCAGCCATCTTTCTCCGTTGATTGTCTTATTCCACTTAAAGCTCATAATTCGGTCGCGTGAATTTATAAAAGAGATTTTCCTTGCACATAGCCACACGGCGCCCTAAAGTTCCTATTTTTCTTCAAAGTCATAATAATAGTTAGGAAAATAGGAAAATAACGAGGATGTCGCGCGCGTAGTAGCGGCAGGCTATAAGCCATTTGCGAAAGCGATTCGCTCAAGTCTTGCTGCTGTGTGTATAAAAGCACCCTCCCTCTGTTCCTCACAATCTCTCACGTACTTTTTTTCGCATCCTCTCGTTCCAGCTCATTTTCTTCGCCTCGTCGCGACTAACGCTCCACGGGAAAGGATATTAAAGATTAAACGACCAAAGTACTTGAGTACCTCTCCCGTTTCAATCTGTTTATGCCTGCGCGCCACTTTCGTCGGTGGCTATTCTCGTGGAAATATTATAAGCACTCGTCTACGTCTTTCTGAGATAATGTGAATCACAAAATAAGTAAGCAAATCGCGTACCAAATCGGTACTCGGTAATCGGTTTGAGTAAAAAGTTTAAAAAAAATATGTAAATACTTTTGTACTTGCAGGGAACTTCAATTTTATGCGTTGTACCGAGACAGGCTGTTTTTATTAATGATGATTTTTTATAAGTAGTGAAATATTTCGAGACTTATTGATTTGATGGAAAAAAATTTTCATGCGAAAATTGCCGTTTATTTAACAAAAATAAGTCAACTTCTAGATGAATCTAACGCAGAAGGAAAGCTTATTCTAGCCTTATAAATACTGAAGTTACAGCAGCATTTGAAGTTTCAGAATGCAAATGGAATATTCTGGGAGATCCTGCCGCTGTATATTCTGTCTTACCATGCTAGGATTTCATATTCAATGAAACGTTCATCAATAGGCGGCTCATTTACTCAGCTCTCGAAGTACATCATCTTGTTTATCCATATAATCATACAAACATGTAATCTTGATCTTTCTCTCGCTCATCTCTCTGCCAGTCCTGTCCTGGAGAATATTCACCGTCGGCTAGCACAGTGCCTAAATTAAGCATGAATAAACGTCCGTCGGTTGCATTTCAAATCGAGTACACGCGAATATAACCAGCATAGCTTTGCCTGACGAATGCTCGATCCCTTCGTGTTGCAATTCCAAAGGGCATCAACGTTTGTATTTGCATATCTTTGAGATCTTTAATTAAAAGGGCGAACGGTAGAAAGACATTGCTGCAATTACAGCGCTTCGTTCCGTCTCCCTCTCTCACTCTTTTGTCTTTTCATCATCACCATCAGCTCCTATCGAACTGTTCTATATACTATACCTTTTGAATTAATCCACGTTCCACAAGTAATTACGACGATATTGCAGCCTTATCCAGTGGCTTCTGATCTTCTATGCGAAATGTCTCAAAAGGAGATAACCTACGGGCGGAACAGGTATATATATATATAGATATGCATCGTATTGTGTGCGTTAGCACTCAATAGAGACGTTCTTGAAATAACTATCAAGCGACCACCTCGGCTACGAGTTATTTTCTATATAATATCACATGTGTACTGTGGTATGATATAGCGCGGCAAAGAACGGTAGGTACTACATGCGAGACGTTGACAAATCGTTGCCATTGACATGGCTGCCTGATGCATTCGGGCTATGCCTGTGGCCTCTTGAAATCTCGTTAAATCAATATTGAATATTATTCCTGGTTTAAAGGAGGGTCCCGTACCAAAACTGCCGCAGTTTAAAGTAAACATACAGTCGTACATCATGAATTATTATAGAGCCACTGCCATTGCCGTGTACACCCTTACTCGGAATAACATTCATGGGAATCTCACGACAGATATATATAGAGTTCAATTTGTTATCACGTGTTTTAATACATTTTATATCGATGAAATAAGAAAAAAAAAAAAAAAAAAAAAAACGAAGAGGTTGTAAAGTCGAAGTCTGCACATTGCTTCCTCATTTTTTTTTACCTGATAAAATTCCTCCTCTATGATAAAATACGTTGTTTAGTTTTGGCTACCTCATAGAGAAAGTTTTGTGGATGACGGATCAAAAAAATAATGAAAGAATCTTCGACGTTGCAACTGTTTAAAAAAAAAAATGACGACAATGTAAATTTCCATAAAACCCAAACTACTTTATCAATTGTGCCGAAATTCATAAACTTTAACTCATTGTACTTAAATCAGATGCCACGGCTGATTTGAATATGTTCAACACATATTTACAATGCTATGCCCCGTTATGGCGATACTAATCTGATAACCATTTGGGAGAAACTGCAGAACACATTATCAACTAAGACAGTGAGTGATATCAACGTTTATACATACATATCATTCAACCCCTGAGTCCTCGAAACCGAGTTACAGTATCCAACTGCATCTGCAACGATATCCTTGCAACCCTAGCTGCAATACAGTATTATTCCCTCGACTCTCGAACTATCGATGTCTTCTGGCCGATACGTCGGAGTACTTTTGGAATTCTTATTTTTCTCTCGCCTCGCGAACCCGAGAGCTCTAACCGGAGCTCTCGGCTAGTGGCGCGCGCGCGCGCGCGCACGAGTGAGCGTAGCAAATTTACGAGCATCCGCCGTGGCGACAGCGGCTTCTCCCCGTGGCGTTATAACTCCCCGCGACTTTCATTTTATCTCTGTCCCCTCCACGTCTTTCATTCGCTCTTTCTCTTGCTTTCGTCTTTCTCTCCATCTCGCAATTCAACACATTTCTTCGCTCCCTTTTCCTGCTAAGCAAAGTTTTGTCGAGAATAACCGCCGCCCGCGTTACGCTACCGTTGGCTGCCTCTCGTCGCATTGATATTCAGTTGTGGATGTTTCAGAACCAAAGGACTCTTTCCAAATGTCGATAACTCATATCATACGTCTTACAAATACTTTACATAAGAGTAGTCAAAGCATATGCGACACGTTAGAAAAAATAACATTATTAATGCTGTATAATTTTATTGGCATCGAGACACTTGCTTGATGAGTTCATTTACGTTTTTCAGATATACGTATCTGTCGATAATTGTAAGTTGCAAATTCTTCCTTATTTGTATCAACGGTTACATGTGATTCTCAGAAAGTTGGTTGCAATTCATAAGCCCTACTGAAATCAGAAAAAACGATGGCAATGTCAGATTCCGCATCAATATCATGACCTCTTCAGCCTGCGCATTAATGCTTAACAACCCTAAATCATATTTCTCTCAAGGCTTCACCATCTTAATACCTGCCCTAATTGCGATTCCTGCAAATGTCACGGCTATAGAATTCGTGTATATATAGATAGACTCGCTCAGATGTTGCTGAGACCTTCTAATCTTTGTGAATTCTGCAGTAACAGCAGCACCCGGTTCGCTTGCGTTTGAACGTAAGTATATATACCGTAGCATGAGGGTGACTCACTCGATGTACGAGTCTGCTTGAGGTGTCTGGAATAGCGCGAAACCTCTAAGTAGTCCGCATACGTATACATACGCACGCCGCGCGATGAGTACATAATTACGACGTTGCACCACGCTACTGAATATGAAATTAAATGGTGTAGTTCGTCGCGGAGAAGGTGCGAGTGAAAGAGACGAAATGGGGCAGGTTGGGGTGGCTATTAACTGTAACAGCCTCGTCGTCGCCTCTCCGACGTAATTTTACAGGAACGAGTATACAGTTATACCTCGCAAATTATAGGTTACGCTCAGAGGACATGGCCATAGATTTTATGAGTCACTGAATGTCTTAGGAGAAATGTACAAGTACAGTATACCAGTGTATTATATTTTTATTGTAAGTAAAACGTTTGAACCAAATTATTCATTATATGTTTCAAATACAGAGAGAAAATGTTGCGAACTTTTTTTTTCTTGCTTTTTCCCTAACAATAACACTAACGTTATTCAGCAGAAAATTGCAACTTGAGTGTCATAAAATAGAAAGCTATTTTTTTTTTTTACAATGCACTTCATGAAATAACTTTAAGCTTGTAATAAAACGAATAAGCGAAAGAGGCTTTTTTTTCTTGCACAAGACGATGCTCCATCGTCCTTATTGCATGTCAGCGTATAACGCTCAGCTTACGATGCGATACGACACCTAGCTTTATGCGCACGAATATGGTGCATCCAATGTCCACGATGATGACGTTGAAGACCTGATTCGAGCGCGCGGATTCAAGAGGCGAGATGCGAACGTTATTCGGGATTAAAAAGACGCGGCGATGAACGCGGCGCGAGCATCGACGCTCGGCGAGAGAGCTCACAAGCGTCGGACTTCCTCATTCAAATAATCCGAATACATTAGCGCTCGCGCGAACGCAAGCACCGAGCAAACTCGAGCTACCGCTAGCAGCCAACAGCCCCCCCCCCTCCCCCTGCCGCCCCCCACGCGGACTCCCTTTGCGCTCCTGTACTCGGTATACATATCTCTCTTCTTTATTCGCGTTCCTTCTCCTCTCATGAATATGCGCGGGGGCATTTGACGTGGTATTTTTGCGCCCTGTTCTCTCACCGTCGCGTCCTTCTCTGATAATGGCTTTATAATGACTGGCTTACGCAGCGAGTACCCTTGCCTTCGCGGTACGTCGTTACCTTCTCTCTTTCTCGCACCACATCAGAGGACACCCCGCTGACTGCACCGACAAGCCAACCTTTTCATTGCCATCGCTCGCTTTATTCCCATCTCCTCTTTTGCTCTCGTTTCTTCCCTCTTTACCGATGAGCTTTATTTTTTTTTTCCCTTCTTCATCTCATTCTTTTTTTTTTTTACTCACTTTCCAGTCCGTTTTGCGCGTGCATCTTCAAGTGACCTTCTTCTGAACGATTCGCTGACTTTATTAATCTCGCGATTATAATTCTCAGTAGACTTTGCAAGTATACATTTGTTTCTTGCAGTATCAACGTAACGTAATGATTCTTTTCAAGAAAATCTGTGATCTCTGCTCTGAAGAATTGTGACATAAATTTTTTTTTTTTAATCCGAATTCTGTGTTGGACTGTCACGTCAGTTTCTCTAAACGGCGCAAGTGAGAATTCGGCGTAGCTCAGCAGAAGCGTGATTATACATGTTACAGCAGTAAGCTAGGAAACTGTAGTTCTATGCAGCTCACTGTAGCACAGAGTATGAGAAATCTTGGGAAAAGCCAGGTGTTTGCGAGTGTGTGAGAATGGTAGGTGTGGTTTCTCAAACTCCGAGAGTTAAATATAATACTGCCGGTGGTGTGTCTCGCGAGCGAGACTTTGTCGACGAGTCTGCACGGGCACTGACGTAGCTCTGACTTGAGCAAACTTTGAACAGCTTCAGCCAGTCAGCGTCTGGCTTTGGTTGCGTAGATACAGATAGACCTGCTGTTGTACGACTACATAGGAGAAACATCATTGCGGCTGTGTGTCTCTCGCATTGATGCAACGCTGCTATATGCGATGCTATATTAAGATAGAAAGTGTAACCTGGTAGGTGGATTTAGAGACATGAAACGTATGTTACTCCTGGAAATATCCGTACTCTCGTCATCTTCTACTGTAGTAATATATTGTACTGGGGAATGAGGTATATTTTCGGTTGATGAACCGAGCCAACGCAAATAAGGTGTTAAATGACGTTGCTCTGGCCTGTGAGTTATAACAACAAGACATCGCTTTCTTCGTAAATAAAAAACACTTCCATTGCTGATGAAGATAACAATAAAGCTAAATAGACGAGAAGAATTAACCGATCCAAGATAGACAACACTTTTTCTGCATAATACCAATTTCGTGCAAACTTAAAACCCATGAGCATGATTCCAACGTAGCGTTTATAGCCCATTGAGTATCCGTTGGACTAGTTGAATGGAGCGAGAATGGTCGTTCGCTCGAACATCGACGAGGCACTCTAGCGTAGAGTTGCACTTTACAACGGGGGTGCTAAAGTACAACAGGATTTGGGGATGAGTTTGACCCTTTTTGCAAGAGTGTGAGAGTCAAAAGGTGATGCACGCGTTGCGTATACAGTCACCAACACCCGTTTAACCGTGATATTGTAATAGCACACCAGCGCGATCATAATATACGAACAAGGTCTTCGGTGTGTTCTCTTGGACACACTATTGGAATCGGTGCTGTAACGCCATACTCACTGGCACGGAAGAACAAACGGCGCCAGGCGCCCATGTGTTACCTACCCCTTGAAACGCCCTAGTATAGAGGTGAAACACACCGGTGGTAAACCAGCTGTAACGATTGACATATATACTGTAGCATAGGCTTAGGGCGAGTTGCATTCGCGAGTTGGTACGTGCTGAGTAACACGATGTGAAGCTCAGCAAAGCTTTATGTGTTTGTAATCGCACGTATACCACGTGGTTACGCGTTGCTCATTGCACTACGAGGATCCGTTACATACTCGTTATTCTGTTATAGTGTATTATGCTATTTCAGTCGTTCTATGTATGTGACGATGGGTCTGTCTCTCTCTCTCTCTCTCTGGACATAATAAATCGTGATGGAAGCATGTGTCCATCTGGAATATGCCATGTGACTGGCATGCACTGATCCGGCGCATCTGCACATCTTGATGTACGCTGCAATACCCAGTGTATGACGCAGAAAGCAAATGCTTCCAAATCCACTACATTTGATTTCCCTGGACGATCAACTGATCTGATGTTGAAATTGCTGTCGCATAATTGGTGATCCTTAATTATGTTGCAACACAGATAACTGCCAAATATTCCGCATGGCATCATTTAATAACTTTAATGGTAATATTAGTCTGGTATGATTAAACACGATAATTTGCACTAATGTAGTCTGTATAATAAGAGATATTCGACACTACTTGTCACTGGCGAACGAGTAAAGTAAAGTATTCAATTTACTTGTTGAAGTGTTTATACGTTTTTAAGTATGTGTCAACTCGTAAGTACATTTCGTACCATTACGGTATTTTTTATATTTCGTGAAATGACGAAATTCCAAAATTCCGGTCTGTATTTTTTCTTTTCGTCGATTTCGGAAAATCTGTACCAGAAATATTCATTGTGCATCGCCAAAAAAAATGCCTGCAACATTTAATCTATTTCAGAGTAATCCCGGAAATAATTATTTTAACTGGTTGAATAATAAACCATGGTCAATCCGATTATCACTGTATTAAAAATTTCTGTATTCAAACCGGAAAGCGTACTGCCTCCAGCAAACGTTAACAGCTAGATTATGCACCAAAATGTTGCAAGTCGAAATATAATATTTATCATTTGGCTTTGCGCGATGCGTCTATGACAAAACTACGAGTTGAAATGTGCTAATAAGCATTTATTTAGGACAAAAACTGACGGAATAATAAACTACGGTTGATGCTATTCTCACTTTAATTTCTATCTTGTGACCAGATCACCAAAGATCACCGTCACAAAATACATCAAAAAATAATTATTCAGTTAAATTTTCTCACTGTATACCGGAAAGTAATTATAATTATAAACATATTAATCTCTGGCGTATTGTTATTATAATAAGTTGAGTGAAGATCGTTTATTAAAAGCAAGATCTCCAGTACTGTCGAGCACACTTAAAAGCTCAACTTCATCCGATCCTCCCTTACACATAAGAGAGTGAGTTATAAAGAACAAGTGTTTAAAGTATTTTCCACTGAGCTGCATTATCCCGAACAATGGTTTCCTATAAATCACGAAACATTGCCAGAGTTTATACGAAGACTACGCATGCCAGAAGTTCACATGGGGAAGTAACTTTAGGGGCCAAAGAGTTTAAAGAATTCGCCGGTAAACTTTATTATCCCTAATAATCGTTTCCTGTAAATCACGAAACATTACTGGAGGCTCTACCCTCACTCTCGTATAGATGCTATACGGTCATGCTGCACTCCTAGCTTTCACCCTTCTGTGTAGCAGCAGGAGACTCGCTCCAGGCTCTTTCAGCTCTCGGTACAAACTTCCGGTCCTAGCGAACGCGAGCTAGCTAGCTGCTGCTGCCGCTATGCCAGCGGGCTAAGACCGCGAAAGCCGTTGCTCTACTTTACGAGCCATTACCACCTCTACAGGAGCCATTGTCGATCGCGACTCGGCCTCGGAAACTGGTACATCCCGAGATCCCGGGACCCTCCCCTTGTTCTCGCGACAAAGTGTTGGTTTCACCCCGTCTTGTACATGCGCACTTCCATGTGTGTACTTCCTCTCTGTATGTATGTTCAAAAGTACATGGAGTGTACCAATGTTACCAACGCGGTGTGTCTGAATGTTATACGTGCATGTGCGTTAGCGGAGCCACTACGTAGTACATGGATGGTCGTATCTATAAGCTACGGAGAATTTATTACATGTGATATATACTACATAGGTGACTGTAAAGGTGGATATGTGTGTTCGGAAAGCATCGTTACCCAGGATCCCGTGGTGACTATTGTACCTTGAGGACCTGCCTATATGCTACAAGACCAGAACAGTAGAGCAGCAGGGGTGCGGCCGTGTACAATTGGTATCATTAATAAATTGGATACATTGCGTCCCACTGGGCCATTGTTAATTTCACCT
The DNA here is from genome assembly GCA_964016905.1 of Perithous albicinctus. Taxonomy (NCBI): domain Eukaryota; kingdom Metazoa; phylum Arthropoda; class Insecta; order Hymenoptera; family Ichneumonidae; genus Perithous; species Perithous albicinctus. The sequence continues at coordinate 23,318,287 of OZ024693.1, read as the reverse complement.
AAATTCGTGGTCATACACTCGTATACACATATTATTGCGGATGGAAGGTGAACACGTTAAAATTAAAGGAGAGTATTTGTTGGCAGTCATAACTATTTATAACTGAATGAACATGCAAATGAAATAGTATTGTAATTAAAATAAAAAATCGACGTTATAAAATTATGTTATAAAGACATGGTACAACAAACAACGAGAAAATTATTATATTTATATGATATACAAACATAAATAGATCCACAAATAAATCGGTTAACGAATGTTTCACTGTTCACCGCGTTTGACATTTTGTTGACCGCACACGAGTCCTCGTCGGGTAAATAGAAATATATCAAGTTTGTTTGTAATGAGATTTCACTGAAAGCTGTGAAATTTCACAGAGTACAGAAACGACGTCTCTGATTGCTTTCTGATGTGGAAAATAGGGTGTGAAGTATTATAATCGTAAGAGACGTACTAGAGGGTTCAAACCAACGACACCCATTTTACCGACTTTACGTGATAATAATTCATACAATCTGGAAACACGGCAATCGTGGCTACATCTTGTGATCGCCAATTAGTACCAGTTAAGCGAATATATCGCGGTGTTCCGCTGCAGCGACAATAAAAGTAGAAGAGAAGTAAAACATTTAACGGAAAAAAGAGCAGAAATTGAAACAACTGGATGCTGAAGGAAACTCGTTCGAATTGTCTTGTACAAGGTGCCGACGACAGTGATCATAATAATAATCGTCGTTATGACTACAAAGCGATGATAAAAACAGCAATAATAATCTTGATAATGGTACTTTCATTACTGAAGAGGGGTTGGATAGTATGAGCGGGTTTGGTGTGCTAGCAATGTTGGAAGAACGGACTATATATATATATATATATATATATATTGGAGTCCACTCGCCGAGGGAGTCGTACGTTCACCCATTTCAACTCCTACCGCTCTACCACTTCTTCCTTTTCACCATCCACCCCTAGACGTCCCTATGCAAGCACGCCATTGCACAAATTTAATCGCATACGCAATAACTCGTACTTGCAAACTCGTTTACACGTGAAGTGTAATTACGTTTTGATACCGCGCTGTGCGGTTCGCGTTGAATCTCCAGGAAGGGTTGCGCTCGCTCGGACTGGGTGGTAAAGTCTTTCCCGCTGTTGGAGAGACTCACGCGCGAGGTCTGCTTTTGACTCTTACTTGGACACAGGGTGCTAAAATAAGAGGGTGAATTCTCGCAACGGTCATTATACAATGAGAACAGAGATTCGTTAGTCCAACAAATCCAGTGGACACAGGTTTTCAAATCAACCGAGAAATATTAAGTTAGAAATTGAGATTTTAGCAGAGCGTGCGAGCGTCTAAAGATTATCCTGATAATTCATGAAAAAAATAATAGATAATTACATGATCAAATGCTATTTTTGTTTATTAGATTTTAAAGCTTTCCGATGATCACAGAAAACAGTAACATTATCATCGAAGGTGTGAAAGAGATTTTTCTAGACACTTTAAGCGAAATATTATAAAAATAATTGATTTGTTGCATGTCGTTTCAGTTGACTGTTTTCGATCGACGAGAACGATAGAAATTTGTCGTGAGATTTCAAAGACCCGAGGTGGTGTAAACTTTTTTTTTCTATAGGTATTTACGTACACGTACGAGCGCGTGAGAAAGTACGGGACATGAAGGAGAAAGTGCGCCGTTCGGTTTATCGGCAAAAGCTTGCTGGGACGGTTAATGCATTATAGACGCTGTTGAGGGGGTCGCCAGGCACGACGTTCGTTTCTCTACCAATTTTCGTACACTTTAATTGCTCCCACGGTGGCCGTGCCTCGAGTACATTGAGGATTTACGAGCTTTCTAGATTAACACAGACACAACCTCACGGGCCAAGGGCTCGGCTGTAAAACCGATAAGCTTACGACCGTAGCGAACCTTGAGCAACTAATTTCACTCAAGCCACGGAAAAATTGTGGACTTCGACAAGACTTACGAGAATTGATTGACTCGTTGGTATAGGTAATTAAAAAAAGAGAAACACATAATTAAGTTATACGTTTTCCAAGAATACTGAATTTAGTTATGTCAAAAATATTGAAACTGTTTAAATTCACCTTTTGTCCATAGATTTTCAAGAAGATAAAACACCAATGGCATTTGAGCTTTCTCTTTTGGAATTATTTTTCAACAAAAATTACAAATCGATCAGTGTTTCTTATTCAATACAGTTGATGAGTGCAAAAAAAACCGTATTTTATATACATAACGTCAAAATGTGTACAGGAATTCGTACGTGCAATCAGAAATAAAAATAAACGTAAATATGTAGAAAATATAATCTTACGTTTATTTTACAACACACAGAGAAAATACAATATCTCAAATATATAGTAGCGCATTAACATTCATAAAACAGTCATGAACGGCCATCACGGTTTACAGTACTTACCCCCTTAAAAATGGTAGACATGAATGGCTTATTGTTATTATCACAGTTAAATATTCGTATACTCAGTAGAATGAGACTTAACGCAATATGTTATATGTCTATGGGTGTTGATTCTCAAATTTTCGGAAATGCAAATTGCCCGTCGCTCGTTCTGCACGTACTGCACGGTATAAGATAACCCTGTGGGATCTCTGTGTCTATAGCGGATAGCTATGCTAGCTGCTGGCTACCGGGAGGATGCTCTCACCGGTGTCCCGCGATAACTATTAAGCGGCAACAATAATGTTACGGTAACTATCTCGCTTCCTCGCTCCCCTGTGCTTCTCTCTTGTATCCTCTCTCGTACGGCCAGCATCTCACTCGACAGCTATGCTAGTGCACCAATACCAAAGGCACCAGAGTTTGCACACTAGTGGAACAGAGAGTAGCGAGAGACGACGATGAGAGACGTTGAACGTTGCAGCAGGGCTGCGGTCGAGATACGTCACATCCGGCGTAATAAGGGAATCTGCATAACGGTCGAAGGAGTATTATCGTCGTTATTGTTTCGAGTGTCAACCCGTGGGACGAGCTGCGGATACCCAAAAGCTTCAAGGACGCAAATCCGGATTACAATTTCCCTGCGGCTAATATAATATCTAAAGCTCGGAGCACCGGGAAACCGGTTGAGTAACGACAAAGTAGGGGTGGGTGGGGTGGTGGGGTTATAACGGCGTTGAAAGCTCGTGAGAGGTCGTCGCACTTTGCTACTCTCAATCCTTTCTAATTGTTCGACACGTTAATTATAATTAATATTAGAGAGACGTTCTAGTGATACTATATTATTAGTACCTAATTATCCAGAGATAGTAGAGTCACATGGGAAAACAGAAGCATAACCAACTAAATTCTACAAAAGTTAAGCTGTCCTGATTAATCGGAAGCCAATATAATACGATCACTGAAGTTAAGATTGAAATTCGTAAATTCCTTCATACACTATCAGCTCTGTCTTAATTCAATTAACGACACATTTTAAACGAGATGCATGGAAATGTTCAGGAATTGTATGTCACGATAAATGTCGACAAAAATGCATTCAAAATACTTTTATAAATCCTAAAAAAAGTTCTGATCGAGAAAAGATAAAAATATAGTCATAAATAGAAAAAATAAATTATAAAGAAATCGACAATTCGTTAAGAAAAAATACAACTGAATAAAGTATTAACGTACAAAAAGAAGAAAACCATTTTATATACAAACAAAAATACTCATATTAAAAAAAAATTGTGTAACCTGAGACTTCCGTGCGTTGCATAAAATCGCCGCTTTCACCGCTTAATATATTGTTAGGATTAGCTTGACGAGAGCAATGTTGGTGGTGAAACCTGAAACTATTAGATCTTAGCGTATCACGATCGCTTTTCTGCATGTTTCGGCATGGAGATTGGTCTTCTCTACTATACTCTCTATGGTTTGAGCTTCGCGTACTCGGTCGTGCGCCACTTCGAGTCATGGTAAACACGTATAGGTACACACGTGTTCCATCTCTCGCCGGGAGATTGAAGAAGCGAGATTGGAAAGCGGGTGCTGGCGGCGCCACGACGTTATATAGCACAGTATACTCGCGGAAAATGAATCGCCTTTCCCTCCCCCCACCCCCTCCCCCCACCCCCCTCCTTCCACCCACCGCTTCACCACCCTCGCCATAGCGAGCACCTCATCGTGTCGGGATGGGGGAAAAAGGGAAATGAAATTTCCAACCGAGAGCTTAGACCACCATCGACATCGACTGGTATCCTCGTGCTCGCCCTCTCGATTTTATACGACAATCAATGACGATGAAGTTACGGTGAAACTTTTTTTTTTATCACCGGCAGTGAAAGAGGGAAAGACGGACTGAGGGATGACGAAGTTTACACAATTTCATCGCAGAGCTTTCAGACACCGAGCAAGCATCCACTGGCTATTGATAATTCAAAAATACATTACTCGATATTGGGGAGTAATACTTTATTGCAGAGTCGAAGTTCGGCAATTCTACTTCATATGTACAAATTTTATGGAAGGTAGCTTCTGGCTTGGGTCCTTTATAGATACAAGTTTTTGCAAAGGATGCAAAGTCTTCATCGCATGTAGATTTCAATAGTAATTCAATATAATATAGATGTGTAGCGAATTTTACGCCTGAAAAAAAAAGTAACAAAGTTTCCTGCTGTATTTCTAAGCCAGAAACGATATCTTATTGATCCAAACATCAAAGATACGTTGAACGGTTACGTTTTTTTTCTCTTGATAAATATTCATACTTTTTTCGCAGTCAATACATATTTTATAGCTGAAAACTATAACATTTGTCAATATGATCGAACTTAAAGAAACGTACTGATCTTGTCTACATTTCCTTGAATGTGATCGAAAGTGTAAAATTTATTGGAGTGGTACTGTCCAGTTCGAAATCACATAAAATGAAAGTTTAAATCTTGAACTGTAGAAAAGCAATAAAATAAGCTTAACCCGATACTAAGCAATGAAGAAAAGCAACGACATCGTAGAACTATATCGCCTTGACGATTTCTACTGTAGCATAAAGGCGTTGGCCGTACGTTGCGTCATCCCCCTTTTACGTTGCAGACGGGGCGAAGAAATAGAGGGGGTTGTTCTCCACCCGTTATCTCGGACGTTCGTGCTTCCGGCTTCGTGTTTCCGCCTTCGTGAGTCGTAAGTCCGAGGCAAAAGAGGCAGCACAGCAGTCTCAGCAGAGTGGTGGTTGGTGGGAGTATGCAGCAATGTAAGGTATTAGAGTGGTCTCTGTACGTATACGAGAGACAGATAGTGGGCAAGGTTGAGGAGTGAAGAGAAATAAAAAGGAAAAAAAATGCCTGCCGAGACCAGGAGCCAACATCGTAAAAGAAAATCTCCGGTGAGTGGAGGCGAGAGAGCAGCTAGAGGGTGCTATGAGGTGAGGTGAGTCAAGTTACAGGGAGTGAGAATTAGAGTGAGCGAGAAAGTGCACAAGGGAAGCCAAGCAAGAAACACACGCCGTGGTTCGGTGAGGCACAGCCAGCCGGGAGCCTTAAATTTAGCGCGTATGAATTTTTAATTTTTCCCTCTATTTTACGACTACCCATTAAAATACGGTAGATGGTGCTGCTGCAGTACAGTAGAGCGCTTCTTGGCGCCGCTATCAGGCACCAAAGCGTGTATAGAGTGTGGGAAAAAGCGGCGTCGTCATACACACTTCCGTACACTATACACCTTCCCCTGGAGCTGATGGTAGCCAAAGGTGTGCAGCGCCCCAAACCCCCACACACATAACCTGCGCTCTTCCCCTTATACTCACGCTTCTCTGCTGCCCTAGCGCGCAGCAAGAAGTCGAAGGATGTAATCCCCGAAGGAGTTATATTTCCGTGGAAAAGCGGCTCCCGGCGCGCAACGCTCCATCGTTGGATTCCTATGAAATATGCGATCACTCGAATTTATCGTTGCAGCGTGTCCATTCGCGAGACTCTCGAGCTACGGCGTGTGTATATATACACCACACCTAGTATGCGCCCTCGCTCTCTACTTTCTCTTCACTCTGCCATTTCTCCCCAAGCGGTACTACGAACGAATCCAGCGCGAATTTTCCAGGCCGATAGTTCACGGGGCCCCTCCGGCTACAAATTTTGATGAGTGCTTGCTAGCATAGGTACCCATGGACCTTACAGTTCATATCCAGCACGGTACTTTTACTATGCACGGTATTGGCTTTTTTATATTCTTACTTTTTTTTTTGTTTTCCCTTATACCAGTGATCAAGAATTTCAGCAACTGGTTTGCACTACTTACTTATTCATTTCACCAGATATAAATCGACATTCGTTGACCTTACCTATTCTTAACGATGAAATAGATAACTCGATGGATGCCTCTAGAGAAAAATAGTTGGCGTAGAAAATGAAGACACGAATGCCTTCAGTTCTTAGAGCAATGAGGGCGAAGGAAAAATGAGATGGAAGTAATGGTGATTCACAGTTTTGTTGTTACAGGCAAAGCTCTCTCAGGTCCTTGGATCAGTGAAAGCTCTTTATTTTCTACCCAAGTCTACGACTTTCTACTTAGAAACGGAAAATACTACTTTTATCTCAAATCCGAGGGATCGAAATCGCCTGCAGCGATTTCAGCAGCTCCTTCTTATCTTGAATGAAAAGTCGATATTCTGAAGGTTTATATTTCGTTCTGTATATTAAATATACTTATTTAATGCCTTAGATAACGATTTTACTAAGAATTTCTCAAGAATTGTTAAGTGGACAAATCCACTCGAACTAGAAGCCTGTGTACTATATATTACGGGATCTTGGGATGCAAATTAATTCATGAAAGCTTGCTTGTGCTCACAGGCCAGCACGTTGACTAGCTGCGAAACTGTTGGATCGCCGGCGTTGTGAAGACCGCTCGGGAACCTGTGGGCAAAGGGCAATACAGAACAGAGTAGGATGAGAAGGTACCTACGAGCCATAGACTAGCCAACGGAGATATCGGTCAAGCCGCAAATACGACTGGAGCATGGGTCCTTGAGTATACACAGCAGACTGGAGAGTGGGCGCGATGTTCCTCAACCGCTTCGTATAACACACCACAAGGCCCGGTATTAGGTGCAGAAACAGGCTGAGTTACGAGGGGATATAAATTCCGAATATTGGAGTTCCGCCTACTCGCTGCCACCTCTTCCTCGTCCACCTTCAACCCTCTCGCGGCCTCGCTCTCCTGAGCTTCTCTCTACTGGCTATCTCGACTCTTCTATGTCTATCTCACTTGGCGTGGTTGCTCACCCCCAATACCTTAGGTACGAGAATTCAGCACTATCGCCAACACTGTGAAACCCTGCTTTCCATTTGGCTTGATAGCTAGGAATTCCCTTTATACTCCAGCATAGCTCTTCGTCTTGACCTGGACTCGCGAAAGCATTTATGCAGAGGGATCTGTACACCAATTCACCTCACGTCATCGTAACGAGGCTCACCATCAATAGGCTAAATCTATTTGTCCTACGACCATATGCGTTTCCTTCCGGGAATATAATGAAACTTCCAGATCAGGTTGTGATCCGGATCTGAATTCAGAGCCGGGCCCAGGTACACCGGTCAGATCAGGGCTTTAGATCAGATCAGCCAATTAATAATACTGTTCTTAAAAAGGCACAATGTAATATGTTAGTATATACGGGAGTCTCATGCGATTCTGGCACATGTATTGCCTCAACACCGGAGACGCGCTGCTGCGACTAGAACGGCCCTTTGCCAGACCTGCATGTCAGTACTACTTTTTCTTTTACGAGTGTAATTTTCCGAGATTCAGCAAAGATTATGTGAAGTCGAGTAATGGCCATGTTGACGGTATCCAAGCAGCCTGGCCTCCAGTGCTTTCACAGTCCTTTTTTTTTGTTCACCCTTCACCGCGAAACGAAACAAACTTGCACACCGAGCGAACGAGAATATGCATGGACTCTCTTTATGTAGATTCCCTATGGTATGTATCGTTGCGTATTTTCGTGGTTGCCAGAAGCGGGAGTGGTTCTCCGAGATATAGCGTTATACGTCTTTAACACTAAATCCTTTCTAATACGCCAGGATACAAGCATTCCCACAGGATCACTCCCATTTCCTGTTCTCTGAAAATGTTCTCTGCCTCATTTCCTCTTCAACCAGAATAATACGTAATTTTATACGCGACTAAAGTATACATGATATCATAATGATGTATTTCATTATGTTATTACCTCGTATTATTTTACTAGCCGTTGTTGGAAAGCCCAGCATCCACTAATTTTTTTTTGTTATCACTTAGTTCACTTTATACATCCTCCTAGAATTGTACTGCCAATCAAAACTTCACGTTACAATAATTTCTTGCCGACAAAGGCTTTGACATCGCAGAATGTGCAATAAAGGGAAAAAAAAAACAAGAAAGGTATCACAATTATTTTGCACTGAATTGCGCACAGTAATGAGTCCATCGTGATAACCGTCGACCTGTGAATTTTCTTTTTACACCAGAAGGAAGATTTGTATCGATATTCCAGCTCATTTCAGAGAAGTTATATTAAAAAAATAAAAACTTTATGTTTCCCCCCTATTTCTTTAACTGGGTGGCAAAGAAAAATTTATGAGGTGTCCGATTCTAGGGAACGCAATAAACTTCATCGTAGCGTAATGGAATACATCTCTCATCGTGTTTCTGAGTAAAGCTTCATATATAGGCATATAATATGTACTGAGTACTACTACGTACAGACCCTTTGCTTCTCTCGGCACGCGAACATATTGTATTTCGGTGAACTTTCGTCTTTCAGCTTTCAAGAAGAAATAATAAAGGTATTGTGCTTTATTGTCCTGATAAAAAAAACTTCATTTATTATTTCATTTCTCTCTATTTTGAAACACTGACAATACCAAATTATACGTGCATTTACAAATATCGACATTTTCTCTCTTTGATCATCGCATTGCGTCACATCAGTACCTGGAAAAATTGATCGCCCCTGCAATACAAACAAGATGTGACAAGAGGAATACTCGTTCAGACGCAAATTATGCTAAATTAGAAAAATTATAATTTATATGAAGTGTGTTTGTTACAGTAAAATTAATCGTATTATGTTTGGCATCAGTCTCAATTAGCGCAAACGTCCCACGGGAGTATGACGAAAGTATTATCGCAGAGGGATGAGTTTGGTGTTCGTTAATTTTCTACCTGTACCGCTTTGGAACGTTTCTGTGAAAACACGAGGATTCCCCTCTCCCCTCGACGCCATTTCATTTCGGTTGATGTACGAGTTTTAAAACAATTTTGTTACAATTCCGTAACGAGTCACAATATAAATTGGAAGGGTTGGAAGGTTCGCGAGATATAGAGGACACAAACATTGCCTGGCGCACATTTTGCGCCTCGTCTGTACCGAGCAATTTATCATAATACCCGTATGATAGAGGCGGTATCTGTACACGGGTTTTACAAGCAAAGAATCAAACGGGCGTGTACTCTGACGTTATCTCGTACATTGTTTTCTCCTCTATTTAGGTACTCACCTCTTTTGTATGGCAATAAATGACAGAGAGTGCACATTAATCATTGCAATTAGAATATAACTCGGAAAACAATATATCAATTCAATCAGGAAAATCGAAAAATTGCAAAGGGTGTTCTAAAATCGCCTTGAATGCCTAATACAGTCTCAAAGCAAGAAGATTCACATAAATGAAAAATCAGCATTTAGATTTTTCCATTACATACGAAGATTAAAAAATTATTTTGTTAGAACAGTCATCGCCAAATATTTAAAAAATAACATCAACAACATAACAAGTGAGATACTTCTCAATAGATATCACTTTCTTGACGTGTACTTGGTTACTTTTTTTTTCTAGCTCCGTGTGAAGAAGAATAGCTCGAGTTGCCTTACAGCTAATGGTTTTAGCGAACCATCAAGACTAGCGAATGATGCAGTAAAAGTAACATTAGAAAACAGAACGGCGTTGAAGGAGCAACGAGCGCTATTCTAACAGAATGGATGCAGGATTGCCAAGAAGATCAAGTGCTGTATAAGTTCTCACTACCGTTACTGCAGCTCTGTGAGCAATACGTCTGTTCTTAGATTATTCTCTACCCACATGATTTTTTTTCTCTCTTTTTTTTTTGTAACGATGCAACGCGTATTCTTTAACGATCAAAGTTCAGTCTGCGCCACACACGCGTCTCCTTCGTTACCCTTCAGTCCTCCGACATGCTCGCACACATCTCTTTACGTCTTCCACACCGTCCAGACCTCCATCGATTTTCTTATTATCCCTTCAACTATCCGTAAAACGAAAACTCTTTACCACGTACGGTTCAGTCTTCTCAACTTTTAGAGCACATAGAGAATTGGCACTAACGAGCAGCTCAAGGTACTCCAACGAACTTTTATACTGCCCAACCTAACTGGACCCCAACAAACTCTTTAACAGTTTCAATATGTTTTCTTTACTCAAGTTTGTGCCTTAACGAAATGCAATTTTATTTTCCTTTTTAGTTTCGCAAACCGCGCTTTTTTTGCAAATTCAATTTTTAATATGATTTATTAAAAGAATTTTGAATACTCGTTCAATTTTCAAACATTCCACTCTTAAGTTAATCAATCGGTTCATTGCTGTTAATCGATGATATTTACTTATCGAGTGTAACACGACGTACGGGAATGAAATTTAGTTACGTATAACGGTAAATCCGGCTATCGACAACACATACATCGGTTCTGATGCAGATTCTGTTATAGCTATTTAATGTTCAATGCTAAATAATGCACGATTTTCTGAAATGTAGTTTATCTATAGAGAGTAGCATCCTCCTTCATATTGTCGGCTTTTCGAGAGTTTCACCCCTGTGTTACAGAACGTACTCTTGTTGTCGTGGGCCGTATCTACTGTATGGTTCGCCTCACCTCGATGAAGTCACTAACGCTTATCGATTCAACCAGACTACCGTGCAGTCCCGCCGAGAGTTTGCATTTCGCAACAATACAACGCAAACAATGTCGCATCGGGAGAACTCGGCGTTCTAGGACAAGCCCGCCGCTCCTACTTAATCAAGATTTCTCCTCCAAAACCCTACGCAACTAAGACTGCAACTTTCATCGTGTATAAAGTTCACTCAAAGTGTTCTCACTGAAGCCTCCAAAATTAATTTTATGACAATTGGTTTACTTAGACTAACTAACCGTTCAAAATATCAATATCACGACATGAATAGATGCAAATAATAATTTAACCGTAAGTCCAAAATCTTGTGCTAATATAAAGTTGTACAGTCTAAGACACTCTTCGAAATATATGATTATTCAAACCTTCTCATCTTTGCCATTAGTATCGAGCATTCCTCGGTTTCTCGCAGGAAGACCCTTAGGTGCCCTTAAGCGAGGTTCACGCCTGTGGCGAAACGTATTTCTACGCACGTCTGGACCAAGTTATCGCTAGAACGAGAAATTCGATTAGGCTTATCCTTCGTGAGTTGATTACGACACACTGTTCTGGCGCTTCGTCCCTTCACCCGAGACCCTTTGACGCAGGATATAATACTGAAATAGATATCCACCCTTGGCCTATCTAACAATCTAACGCTTCAGAATGCCACGCATACTATAAGCGTAGTTGGTACCATATATCTCGGCCTATCTTTGGACCAAATGCGCAATTACCTAACATATCCCATATCAATAATAGGAAATCGATGTACTATTCGCTGGAAACACCAACGAACTAATACAAATTATTTTTTATCTGTAGCGGTTTATTAGCTCGTTCATATGTGCCAGTTGAAAGAGGAATACAGAATAGTTTATCAGCCATAGCGGAGATGAGACCCGCGGGATCATCGGCATGCATGCTGACTCGTTTTAATTTAAACGTGCCTTATTGTCCACGTCCGACGTATCTTTATTGTCCACCACGGTTATCCGTAACAGATAGAGCAACAATGATAACAAAGGCCGTATTCAACCGCGTAATGGGACCACTCTCCCACTCCTCCCTCGACGCCCCAACTGTTTTTTCTCTCATTCTTTCTCTTTCATTCTCCACTCTTCCGCCACATTATCTCGTTCTCCGGTGCCGCTCTCTATCCTGGCAGCACAGATTCAACTCAACCGCATACGTTTCGACGACCCGGTCACTCGGCTACACTCGGACCATGAGCTCTTTACCAGCTTCATTCTCATTTTTTTTGTTCCTTTCTTCTCATTCATTTCCACGGCTTGTTCTCATCTGGATTGTGCGCACCTCTCCACCTGCTCGTTCACTCCCATCGTATCTGTCGGACTCCTCTCGTGTCCACTCATCCATCTCATTTCAACGTTGACCGTTCTGTTTTTATGAAAAAGCTCATCAATTTCGCTGGCTTAGTGTGTCTTTGAAATTGAAGGTTTCTTTTAACAAGGTATCTGATTGCTGTCATTATCTACCCTGTCAAGTATAATCGGCACAATTACATCTCTACTAGTTATAATTCCACCAGGCTACATTTTTTTGCAAAACCGTATTCTGTAGAGTAGCGTAGAATTGCGGTAGATTTCGAATTGGTAGAGTAATCTGGTAAAAATATAATTGTGCACATCAATTCAATGTTTCTCGCTGCTAGTAAATATACTGATACACAAAAGATATTCGTTCACATTTCCTTTAATACAGCTTACCAGTGGCTATTTTCGTTCATCAATAGGGAATTGAGTACAATCTGTCATCCACTAGAAAACATTCTTGAAATTCAAGAACAATGCCGATTAATAGTTCTACAGCTTGATTGTGAATTAGTATGGTATCTGGTAACAGTGAAACGAAGAAAACAACATGCAAAGAAACTCGATCAATGAGTGTGCTAGGTCAAGACTTGGAGTGAGAAACGCATTGAATGAGATAGTGGTTACGTATAATATAGTTACTCGTTACACCGCCTCGTAAGAAAGGCGCGAGTATTTATAGGATTCGATGATACTTTAAGAGCTTGCATTTTTGCATGTTCTGCCATTCACTGCACCAGGCTCCAAGCGCATTTACTCGGCGATCACGTGTACGTGTATGTATACGTACAGAGAATCACGTTCAAGGCAAATCAACTCCTCGCCAGCATTTGTCTACTGAAAGTCATGGTCATTTCAGATCAAAGCCTTTCACATCGAGAGCAGTTGAATGCAGTTAAACCTGATTTAATGTTAACTCGTAACACTTGCAGCAGACGTATATCCAAGTACCGTAAGTTTATACGACTGAGAAGAATTGCATTGTTGTTGGATTTGCATATTCAAACTGGTTTCTGGGAGTATTTTTTTTTACTTATTCTAACATCAAAGCCAGGCTTTGAAGTAAAGTTTATTATTTTTGCATTTTTGTAATATATACCGAAAATGTATATAAATAAAATGTCATGTAAAATGAATGCTTAAAATATATATGTTTCAACGGTTTGATCCGTTGTAATGATTTTTTCGAAATTAATTAGTAGACGTATCACCTTCTGACCTCTCCCATTTACCCGTCTTGTAATTTTCTATTTGTATGGCTAACTATCGACTATTTTTCTCCAGAAAAGCTATACAAACTGTGCGCAGGAAATGAGAAAAGAGTTGAAATAGAACGATCGAGGTGAAAGAGCATTTGGGAAGGCTGAAGTGCAACACCTTTTGGCCATTTAGGAGGATACCGGCTAGTGTACACGAAGCAACTAGTACGCGAGTATCTACGGTATAGCAACAGTGTATGCATCATTTCTAACGGTTCTATCTATTTCACTGGATCAGTTGAATGAAGCAGCTTGTTTGCAGGAGCGGTATGCGATAGGAATTGCGGTTTTCATCATCAATACTAGTAAATCGCTCTCTGTACCTGCCTGTAGTTCCTACATTCCGTTTCTCAAATCCACAAATGACTTTGGTACGCATCCGCGAGCAGCATTTTTCTTCTTTAAATTCTCAACTGCAAGGTATAAAACATGTGATTTACACGTTTATAGTTTAATTTTGAAATTATGGTGATATTGATCGTAATACTTGCAAGATTGGTCTGTCAATGACGAGTACAGGCAAAACCAAATAGGAAAAAAAGTAGAGAGCTACAGATAAATGGTAAACGAAATCGTGGAGTGAGGAATTCGTATGTGTAATGATTGTCGATTTAGCTTATCCCAAGTGGAATGAAGCTCTCACGTCGTTTCCAGGCTCTAGTCTCTGGACACGATCAATAACCAATCAAAATCTTAATGGTGAGTTCGATATGGGTTTATCATCCTAGATAAGGACGTGTTTGTGGCAGCATGCACAACGCTCGGGCGCGGGATAGAAGAGCACGGTGTGCTTGGGTGTTCAAGGGATCGATCTAAACACTCAAAGGGGTTTAATTAAAAGGGCTGGGTTTCCTTTGGTGTTCAGGTGAACGGTTAGAAGGACTGGGAACAAGAGACGTGAGACACGCGCTTGTTTCTGGGTATTATAGGTATAGCATACTTCATTAGACGAGGGATGGAATAGGTCTCAAGCTCGCAGCATTTCCTGATGGTATACCTGCTATTCTCCGCGTGGTATTCCGTGCAAAAAAAGTATCTATTGGACTGAATTAAGTTGAAACTTATACTCTTATGTGTCTCTTAAGTATGAAGCAAGTATTAGACGAGGTATCAGAATATTACTGGGTTCATACTTTATATTCAAGGGTTTCTTATAATTACTGGTTAATTAAAAGAAGCAGAAGCCTCTTACTCAATGATTCATTTAATACTACTCTTAGCACGATTTCAAAACTCCGGTCGCCATGCGTCTCTACTTCGAAAGGCAAAGAAAAAAGAGACGAACGACTTGATAGGGGGTGAGGGTAAGTGATGGAGAATGTCTGATCGCATCCGGGTGAGTCTGTACTCAAGGGAGGGGGAAAAAACAGATCGAATGAAAGACCGCGAGTGCGAGAGCGAGTGAGATGGCCGTTTTCAATAAGCATTGATCTCAATAAAGTGGATAGACGCGATCAATCCGTTGGGTCATCCCAAGCTCTGGCAGATTTGTCTTGGTAAGGGTCGATTCGCGACAAAGCTCGATGAGCTACCAGTCGTGGCTTCGAGTACAGCATAGTTGCGGCATGAGAAAGCAACCAGCATCCCTCTGAGCTCGAGATGAACAAAGCTGCTAGAGTGGCTAGACTGGTGGCCAGACTGAGGGCCAACTCCCAAGAGTATCGGGACGAGCAGACGGCACACATTCGAACGACTGTATTCAATACTGGTCCCTATACTGCACGTTTATTGTCAATAGTGTAAGATATTATTCCTTTTGTTGGATTGCGGTGGCCGAGTTGCAGCCGTTATCATTTGATTCCAATCAAGGTCATAAATCTGATAGGAATCGTGTCGTTCTCTATAAAATCATGTTGTATAGTTGCAGCTCGTAGAAATACAGTAATATTAGTAACACAACCCAACACCCGAAAACTAAAAATTTAAGTGTCAATGTAAAAACCTACTCCACTTACCACTATTAAACTCTTCTGCATGTGACAAATTTTTCGGTGAATGTTATCACGCTTCAAATCATTTTATATGTTTTTTAAATATTTATTTTCAAATATTCTCCGGCGGCACTTTTCTCTAGAAAAGTACAGGGTTTATGTCCCAATATGTTTGTCCGTTACCGAAATATTGAAGCTATCAAAGAGAGATTTCAGAAGCGTATGGATTGGAAGGTTGTGTATTGGAACTAGATGGCATTGGCTTGGAAGGTATCAAATATTTCTATGCTATTTCATCGGGCACCCAAGTAGATTGGTATACATCTATAGGTGGACACCAGTTTTATTATGCATCGATAAATTACTCGGTCGCGGCTATAAAGTTCAATAGAGGCGTGCACTCTACGCGAAAATAAAAACGTGAGTCAAAAGTTGAGAGATGGCTGCAGGGACGGCATATGAGTGTTGACATGCATATATACGCCCGGACTGGTATCTATTTTGTTATGTATATTTCGTCGAAAAGCACAATTGAAATATTGCGTCCCTTGTGCCCTCACTTGCCGCCCCTGAGAGCGACGATCTGACCCAGAAAGTTGCTTCATAATGAACATTTCCAGGTGGTTAATTGGGCGAAATTAATTGCAACCTTCTCCCCTCGCGCTCTCATGGAATGTCGATTAATATGTGCGTTTATTGTCGTTATGGTCTGGTTCCACTGCTGATGTGGTCGCTCGAAATTGGATAATAGAAAATAATCCAAGCCGCAGAGCAGAGACCCACCAAGAATTTATCACTTTGACCTAGTTGTCAGGTGAATAAAATGAACGACTGTACAATAATGCAAAATAATTACTATTGGATCTAGCCAATGACAAATGCCATTGAAACAGAATGAATTTAGAGAGACATAGTTAAATTGTTAAAAATCTAGCGTTACGCTATATAGGTATGATCTTTCGACTAGTGTCGACATATTTGGTGCTAAAAGTAACACTTCTCATAGTTTAATTTACACTTGCCAGTGTGTTAAAATTATTTGACACGCATGCAAAAGCTTTTAACACATTTAGCTTTGAGATGAGTAGATGACAATTCATAAATTGATAACAGTTAGTCATTGTATTTATTGCATTGCATTAATTACATCTATTTTTCAGTATAGTATATGTTAAAAGTTTTTATGTTACAACACAAATTGCCACAAGTTCTTGAACACACGTCACTCATTGACACCGGACTTCAGTGCTTACTCATGTGGACACCGCGTAGGATTGATTTATAACTCCAAACTTTTTAATAGTGGAGCGAAAAATACCGAAAAATTGAGGGATACGGTAGGATGATTGAGAGTTGATACGATTGATAGAAAACCCGAAATTTCGTTGTTTTTCACACAGTCAACTAGGTGGCGATGGCAGTAGCGAATCACGTGCAGGTCAATGATCGTTACAAACTGCTCGAGAGCTTAAACACGATTTTTAGACCAATACCTGGATTTGACGGAAGTGGTAATTGAAGGGATTTGAAAGGATGAAAACCGGTAGAGCTAATGAGAGAATGTTAAGTTTACACGTCCGGCTTCAGAGCGTTGAATCAACTAAACGAGTGGTTCTCCTCGATAACAATGTCGACCGGATAGGACTGCCGCATGTAACTGCCAATAATTTCACCAATGTGAAACTGGGATATGTATCCGGTATTGCATTTTTGTTCTGTGTCACAACTCTAGCATAGGATTGGTACATTGAGCAGTATTAATGCGCAAATAATCCCTTTCAATAATATAAAATCCTCTTTGAGAGTTTATTCCGAGCCTCGAGTGAGCGGAGCGGATATTTGTACACAAGGGTCAAATTTTCCATCAAGATTCGCCAATATACTCCAGTTGATTGCTTGAAATAGCAATACAAAGCTGCGTCATCAAAGCTCTGTGCTCTTTTCTCATTTATTTGTGAAACGATTATTCGAAAGTTGTGATGTTCGCGACCGTATTACTAATGACAAGAAATGAGCCGTAATGTTGAGGTCAAAAGCTTAAAACTAGAGCGATTTGTCAAACAATGAAAACACCAAATTTGTCGCCGCATATTTGCCACTTTAGATGAATTGTCGCGACCAGAGGGTTGTCACAGCAGTTTCCAGCTGCAGAAGTATTCTGCAAACAGTGGACAATACTCACGGTTTCATGATTTATATCCCTCATTAATTAACAATGTTGTAATAACTAAAGAAAATCGCAATTGAAATACTATGCCTTCTCAAATTAAACATACAAAGTTCTACATTCATGAAGTACTAAGCGAACATCAATAAAACACTGCAGATAGTTTTACGATGCTCTCAAGTCATGACAAACGAAGTTATACAGGAGTTCCTCCATAATTGAATCACCTTAATTTACTATCAGTAGAATACGAACAGGGCTATATATCAAGCGAATACGAAGGGGTATAGTGCTCTGCGTCTTCGTAGTAACAAACCGAGCGTAACCGGCACCAAAGCTAGCTGAAAGCTTTTCCTCCACAATGGTGGATATATGTACCGGGACGGAACGACGAAAAGGGACACATGTATACCAAACGCGCATAACCGAGGATGCCGTTTTGGTATAAGTCGACCTAGCATTCGTCGCTTTCTGGCAGAAGATCTTGGTGGGAAGGATCATAACGGATTGTAATAAGCAGAAGGTTACATTGCCAACGGCTGAATTGGTCCAAGGAGTTTATATGATCCCTGGCGTAGTTGTTAGCGCGGGGTGGGGGGGGGGGGGGGGGGGGGTGGGGGCATGAGTGCGGAATAGTTAGGGTAACATGTCTGGGGAGCGATTCATTACTCCGGCATGTTCGTCGCTGAGCGCACTCCTACTCTACTTCTCTCATTTCTCTACTCCTACGTATCTCTCTCGCCATCGCCGCCATGTACTTCTATCTTCAAACCTCTATCCCACTCTGACTAGTGTCTGATGTTCGTTTCCCGACTCTTATACTTTCATGTCTCCATCGTCTGTCATTCTCTCATTCTCGTCCGACGAAATTGTCATTCCACTCTGTCTCTTTCATTGACACGAGTTATAGATACACGCTTTTATACTTCCTCGGATTTTCGTCCCACTGCAATTTCGCATACATATACGCCTTTACATGTGCGTAAAGGGTAGTTATGGTCTTACTATCTTTCTCCTTTCATCATATCATCAAATTCTCGCTATCGATCCTCTTGGCTGCATCTCGCGTATACCAGATTTGTTTCTACAGCTTGACGTCACAGACGATTTTAAATATACTGCATGGAAAAAATAATGATTAGTTTTTTTTTTACACGAACAGAGCTTCGTGTATGGAAAAGCAAAGTAGGACTTTTATTTGTTACTGCAAAAAGCAGCGTAGTGTCATAAGAGTTGATTTTTTTCATAATTTTGACAAGATATTGGCTACACCGATAAACATTATGTAATCGTGTTGTGTCCATATAGCAGAGTAATATGCATGCATCTGCCAGAGCATTGTATATAGCCGGAGGGTGCACTTGATGGGTACGCGGACCACCGATTCCACTCCGCACCAGACCGCGCAACATAACACGCGTTCATCGAATTGATTTCGCACGATAACACCCAGGGGCCATTTCTCCGATAATCGCTGCGTGGAATTTATCCTGGAATTTCGAACGATTATATGGAATAGAAAAAAAAAGAAAAAAGAAGTTTCATACCCGCGATCTTGGCAGTATTTCGGCCTCTTACACTTCTCCCGTTATGAACGTCGGGTTATTTAGTTTGAAAAAAGCTGAATAATGTCGGTCCTAGTTGCAGAGGAAGGTCCTCGAGTTTTCCATGGCTTTTGCTTGCTTATTACTACATGCATTCCCCGTATCGCGGTCACTGAGGTGCTCGCTTAACCTCCGTCTCTAGTCCATTCAGCAGAGTAGTTGCGAACTTTGTCCTGTAGCACCGCAAAATTTTAATAAGCAACTTTATCGGTGAGTCGATGTATAGATATGAAACAGTCGTGGTAGCTGCCCCGTACCTACTCGTTTCTATATAGCATTCCATCGAAGAAAAATAGCTTACACGCTTTTTTAATTTTTTTCTTTTTCAGGGCTCGAAACAAATTCCAAGTGGGAACCACTAGCGTTGCATGCTACTACACATAGCCGGAATTTATTCTATCACTTCTCCACCGCTGCACCGACAATGAAGATATTTTTTGCATGCCTTAAATTATTCGGTGGGTGGTTCAATTTCTGCTAAGCCATTTTTACCACCAGTTTCCTTCGCTTGTTCTTGTTTTGTCAGAGTATGAAAGAATCATCAGTTTGAACAAGTACCTACGAGGTATGTTCGATGTGTAAGTTTACATATTATATTGATAATGAGAAAACAACTGACACGATGTTCGTAGAAATAATAAATGATCTGCTTTTGAACGTCACATGGTATTATCTTGAACAAGATAAACTACTTATAGTATATGCTGTAAGGAAATCTGATATAAGGAGTAGACTTTATATTCACTTGCCGGAATCTACATCTCAAGATTAGCGGGAAAATTTGTTAACGTGGGAGCCAAACCGAACCCTGAAGGTTTCGTATATTTCAGTCATCCCTTCTTAAACACAATTTCTCCCCTCTATTATCTCATTTCCTCTGTGCAGTTACCGAAACATGAAGAACCAGTTGTTGCCTGGGCTTGGGAATATTCCTCGAAAATTACACATCCGGACGTTCCAGAAGTGAGTTCCAAGTCTAAATTATTTACTCTAAATCTATTGAAAAGCTTCCTACCTCTGTTCTCCTATATTTCACCTTCTATCTCCTATTTTGCTTCAACTGGTAACACATTCGATACCAACAAATGTGCAATATAACCCGAGCCAATACAGGCTACGCGCTGTAATGAGAGTTAACAAATGACCTTTGGAATTGGTATAGTGGCAATTTGTACGGATACGCAGATATAATTTCAACTATTATAGTACCTGGCTGCAGGTACTCCTGCAGATAACTAACTACATGGACACCATGCTGTAACTGATAGTATGGGTTAGGTATATTTTACAAGTGGAAAGCGCAAATACATTGGCCAACCAGAGGTCTAGCAATAAGAGTTGGTATAGTATTGAAGAGCAATGTATACATAACAGTGAGTCCGTAGTAGTAACCGGTGGGTGCAGAGCAGACTGGGAAGAGAGAGGGTTTGGAGATCGGACGCCAGGTCGTTTCAGATGCTGAATGCCCTCTAGGTGTATCGAACCTGGCCGACTGCCAACTTCACCTCCTCCATCCCTATTCGAGACCAAACTGCCTTGATACATATTTGTATCTGCTATATCCACCCTTGCAATTCCACACCCTTCCCTTCACGTCCATCTCTCCAGCTACCATGTCCTCGTCCTTCACCTGATGGCTATGATGCTGTTGCTGGACCCACTCTCAGACTCTACCCTTGGCTATAGCTATGTATATATGATCGAACCTAGAGTATGAGAATACATATATACGAAATTGCTCACAGGGTCGTTCCTGTGTCTGCAAGGGAATTCGAGTATAAGCGCCCGAATCCACACAAAGGCCAGACGTCCCGGCAATGCCAGTGAGGGATTGGCAAGAGTGGGATCCCCAAAGTCCGAAGGGTGGGATACACAAAACGGAGAGAGAGATGGACGGTGAATGTCCAACTTGTTTTTGGTGCAACTCGATGCCTCCGCCATGAACCCCTCGTTACCCTTTTCTCGCTTGGCTACCTGCCGTTATGATGCTGGAGCCTGTATTCCATACAGCGGCTGTATAGCATCGGTAGCCCTGGGCCTTTCCGCCATTTTTCTCATTTTCCGTATTTACAGTCGTGCACTTTTATCCGACGGGTACACGCGCATATATGCTGTAGCTAATATAGTGAGTGGCACACCATACGTAGACGCACAAAACTCGTAGTCCGGTTCCTGGTTTGTACACGAGTTTTTTGAGCGGTCCCTTTCGTGAAAGGGGCAGGCGCCCGCGACCTAACCGACAGAGGGGTCCCTTTTTTTGTCGAAAGCTTTTTCGATATCGCCCAATCGTAGTTGTATATCGTATACACACAGAACCTTGATAAATATTTGAAGCTACTCTGCCAAACCCTCGTCGCACCGACAGAGCTTGACTTTCACCCATCTGGAGGCCTTTATTGTACGTCCGATTGACGATGTACGTGTGGGGTAGTAAAGCACACGATCTATCGAGATGCAAGAATCTGCATCTCTTCCTTCGACTTGGTAAATATATTCCATCTAAACGTCTGTCTATTGTAGAATTGCGATCACAAAAGAGGGAAAAGTTACTTCCTACATTGAGATCGGAGATAAAAGTTCATCACCAAACCCTTCGCAGATCTAAACACATGCAATGCTGTAGAGTGTTAGAATGTTTCGAAACTTATCTTTCGATACTAGCGTTTGTGCTTGGGACCAACGTAAACAATAATAAATAAAGGCTAATAGTGAGGATAAAACAAGTAATTACACGGGTAGAGCGATCGAAAAAAGAAATTTTCGTTCCATGATCGCTTCTTATGCAGATAAGACGGTGGGTCACACCTGCCTTCCCTGAGGCACATCGCGACCGATCTCCTACTCCTCGCCCAAAGCAAAATCGTCTGCAAAGCACCTCGTTGGATCTCATGACTAGCGACGATATAGTTGATCGACCTCCCACACACCGCGAAATCGAGACGCGAGCTGCAGTGAGCAGCTGAAGTCGAACGAGAGGGAATCGTCGAATCAAGATTCTCAACGACAGCTGCCACGTACCGTCTCGTCTCGTCTCGTCTTTCCGTTCGTCGTCGTCGTCTTGATCGAGAATTTTTTCGATCTGCATCTCATTTACCCTACAGTGGCAAGCGTCGAAGACGTTTTACTCCTTTATTACCGGAGGTTCCAGCCAAGTCTCATTAGGAATATTCATCGAGTCACTTTAGATTGAGCGGATTGAAAGTTCTAGCGAAATTTATTTCAATTAGATGAATATTCTCATTTCACCGCTATTGATTGATTGTGAATGAGCCTTACGAGTTTCTATGACTATAATATTATCCCCATTTACAAACTGATTGAATGTTATGACAATTTTTCGTTTCCTTGGTGTTCTTTACTTTCCAGTCAGTCATTTTATTCACGACTATCTCCAATTTAAATGTTGCGTATCATTCAAATTAGTTTGAAATAACCCCTGATAGTCGGGCAGAAACTAATTTGAACGATATATCATAATTTAGTTCGATTTTCTATTGCCTCGGTTATAATCAAATGATAAGAATTCAAAAATTGTTTCCACACATTTGAACGTAGAAACTAGTGTGATACATGCTTTTATTTATGAGTTCGTCGGCTCTTGCCTCGAGGGAGGCAAACATTTGATGAGTTGGTCAGCGGAAGAAGGAAGCAGAGTAAAAGACGCGTACGTCTCACGAAGTTGGCGTGCCACGACTCAGGGCATCATCCCGTCTTTCAATAAGTACCATCGCCCGAGGTGCGACTGGCCCCGCTGTATATGCGTGTGTATATACAGGAATATCGTATAGTTCGTTGCACCGACAGGCCCCCCGAAGTAATTGTCGACGCGCACTTCAAAATGGCCGTTGTACCGATATACTGTAATATACCCGAGGAATATCGCCACTCTTCAGACAGACGGTTCAGAAAAAAAAAGGAAGCTTTAAAAGGCAGGACGATATACGCTCGGGCAGACCTTTTGCTGATGTAAGCGCGCAAGGAAGAAAGAGCAGATTCGAAGATTCGTAAAATCCGATAACGCCTCTCGAGATAACGGATAAATATAGGGGGCCGGGTATGAGTAACAGATGAGATGACCGTTTGATTTATATTCGTCTCTGCACATGTATGTAATACACGCGCTCCTACCGTCTTTCATAAACCTGAAACTTAATATTTTTATCTGCACGCTCAACATATTCCCGCATCGTATTTCAGTTGGTCTATACTGAAATTTATTTCAAAAGTTATCGATATCATTGTATTATTGGTTTTATTGATCTTCTGCTGTGAAAATAAATGATGTCCAAAAATATATATTTACGTTCTTCTCTATATATTAAACAAAAATTGCGACCTATTTTTTTAATGCACCTTTCTTGCATAAACTACGACTAAAATCCGTAAAGAGTATCTATGCACATTTGTTTTTTCTGTTTGTTATTAATGTACGGAGAACTGATCAATAAATCAGTATTCGAAATAAAAATTCCGGTATAGTTGAAGGTGAGAGTGCATAAAATTATTGCAGACTATGGATTCGAGGGGAAATCACTAAAATTGACACTTCAGACTCTGGTGAAAAGTGCTTTGGGCCGACAACAACAACGAACGGTATCGGTAGTATATCTCTGCGCTCCTGCTTCTCCCAAGCTCTGTCATTATACGTAATAACGGATGAAAACCATGACGCCTAGGGACATGAGGCTCCGTGGGAACAATTCGTGAGCTCACGCAACGAACTTCATGACTTGGTCGAGTCTTGTTTTCTCGACACGATATTCACCCGAATTTTTAATGTCTTCGCATATGTCGAAATTTTATCTATTTCATTAGCGAATATATCGAAGTTTCTCTGAATGTCTGCTATGAGCTTCCATTTTAGAGATTTAACTTTTAAACTCAGATAACTCAAATATGGTTCCATGATCAAGGTCAAATGATTTCATTACAACCCTTTTCGCATAAAATAAATAAAAATCGAAAATAATTCGATAAGATATCGACGACTTTATTTGCAACATCATATCGTAGGTGGATAACGCGCTAATAAAATAGTGCAAATAATTGTAGTTGCCACAGATATGTGAAAGATATTACTTGCAACGACTTTATTCCCAATATCATATCGTGTGGCTTGGAAATAAATGTTATAAGACAAAAGTAGTATTGTCGCTTACGTGTGTTTGTGTCAATAACGTGCGCAAGCCCGTCAAAGTATATCCGGAAGTGAATGGATGCGTCATCGGTCGCCGCTGTCCCCGGAAATTCTTTCGCCTTTATCTCGCAATAAACGAGAAACGAGCAATACATGAGAATGTGCGGTGAAGCCACAACGAAAGGAGCCACGATGTAAAGAGATGTATGTTGCTTGTTGGAGGAATCCTTAGGGTGTATATACATATATATATATATATATATGAGTGCCCGTTATACCCTCCCCGTCGAGAAAGCTGTATAGATATACGCCAAAGAAATTTGCCAATATCGTAAAAATGGCATTGTCATGAAAAATTCCTTGGGAGTTTGTCGAAAAACTTTTCTTTGCTGAAAGTTACTTAGAATTATCATGAGAGCATAGTTGAAAATAATGCCGTTTCTGTTTTGTCATGAGGAAAACTGAGTTATCTAAATAAGGACACGAGAAAATATGTTTTTAGTGTTGAAAACATTGTTTTCAAAAACTTGCAATTAAATCTCATAAAATCGTTTAAAATAAAGAGTAAAAACCTCAGAGTTTGCTAAGAAGACCAACGTTCAAGTTTAGTATCAGTCTCTTTAATGTTTTATATGTCGTAATTGGAAGCGCATACGTTGAATAATTGATGAAGAACTGTGTCATGGTATCTATCTTCATGGTTCATTCTGCCACTGGCTACAGTTTACAAGTTACCTCTTTTCCAAGTAAACCCTGAATTCTTAAGATTCTTCGTTAACCAGAGTACACAGAGGAGAAGAAAACAAGCAGTCGAGGATCGGTCACCGATCAATGCCCAGTGCCAGAGTGTATACACACAGAGAGAAAGAAAAAGGGGCATCAGCTCTCCGCTGAAGAAGACGAAGAGTTCGATAGATAGAGCGACGTTATAAATACGTATATATACGTACGTGCTGCACTGCAATGGGTAAGTGGAAATTGCGGTACGAACACGGAAGAAGAAGGATCGGAAGAAGACGAACAAGACGAAGGAGGATGAACTAGAGAGACCAGAAATAAGAAGAAGAACTGGCCTGCTGAGTGACGGCAACGGGGGTCAAACGCACAGGAAGGAAACCTTAGTCGGAATGTATAGTGGATGAGAATGACCTTGGATATCGATGTGGCGCTGTTCCTTCACCGCTATAGAAAGCCTTTTTCGAGAGGCGCAATTTATAGGAAGAGGGAAACAGGTGGAACTGCTTCGCTGCAGCCCTTACGATATTGAAGATGAGCGCGAACGCAATAAGTATATGCTTAATGCTTTATTAACGAGTTTTGTTAAAGTCAATGGGTCGCTCTACGAGAGTGGCGCGTAGGTATCGACTCACGATAAAAATAGATTCTCACCTTTCACATAATAGCTTCATAAATATAGGTGATGTTGAATCATCAGGAATACAATTTTTCTGTCGTATATAATTCGAGCATACCCTAAATTATCTTATACCTCGAATTTATAACTGCCGTGCTTTTTTTTGGTCCTGACAGAGCAGACACGAGCTAACAATTCCCGTAAAAGATCTTTTCGCCGGAACTTTATCTCGTGATGGGAACGGTAGATTAAGTGACGATGAGGGGGTGTGGAAGGACGGTAAACTCGTTAGCACCTAGCTTTTAATGTACTCTCTTGTATAATATGTAGTACGCCGTATTCGCTAACGTCGTGCATATAAAAACTAATAGGAAACGCGAGAAATTATGCGGAAGGTAGGCAGTAAAAATGCTCTCGCCCTGGCAGCATCAATATTTGCCAGAAGCAAATTTTCCAGCAGTGATTTCATGTCCTGCGTATATATGTATATATGTACCACATAGGCCGCGGTAAGTTGGCATGCGTTGAATATATATAATGTATATTTATATATATATATATATATATATATAACAGTGGGTCGCAGCAACAGCCAGCTATCCGACGGCGGGGAACAAGCCGAGGGAAGAAAAAGAACATGAAATATATGGATATCCAACGAGCCGCTCAGTTAAATTGCACGTTCCCGCACGGAAGTAGCCGTTGCTGAAATGCAATAGGTGTAATTTTACGCGAACGATATCTTCTCCGAGAGATCGGGCACACTCGCTGGGCTCATCGATGCGTCGGTGGAGCTGTGTATGATGCAGCCAAGGGAAGGGCAGGGGGCTTTAAGCCTCGGGACATTCGCGCTTTCCGGCATCGGTTCGCCATAATTTATTCCAAGAAAATCTATCCTACAGCCCCAAGGCTCGCGGGTGTTCGCGGTTAGCCGCGGCGCGAGCAAGACCCTCGAGGATATCTCGTACTCGACATCAGAGTCCAATTTGTACAGTTGGTGGTATATATATATATATAAGGGCGGCTGAGGCAAAATGGGGATTCTAAGCAAACGTTTTGCATTACCGTTAAATTTAGTATTACCATGAATGAATGCGTTTGCAAATGGTTGGAAAAAGAATCGAGTGATATACGCTCTGGTTTTTGCCTCTGATTTTACTTCAACTCTCTCATCCTCGTCTTTCTGCTATTTATTATTTTTCTTTCAACCTGTCAGCCTCGTAAAGGTGAAGAACGACCGTATATATAACTATATAGCATGAATGGATATATATATATATATATATATTGTGTATCGTGGAAGAAAAACGTGACGTTCTTTCTTCAGTGTCGCTTTCTCCTTCCTTCTCCCTTTCTGGTCGTTTACTCCCTCGTTAAGTATTGATTTTCGCTCATCCGGCTTGCATAAACGTACATACGTCCCGCAAATGTTAAGGGTTGAAGCTATAGGCATATACCATAATACACAGTATACAGAGTAAAGTGACTGCTAGCACCGAGGAAGCAGGAGAAGGAAAATCGTGGCTCTTTCCTTCAGCCATTCATCGCACGTGGTGCTTCCATCTCGTTTTCACTCCTCTTTCTCCACCATATATATACCATATATTTTCTCTCTCGCCCTTCTCCCTGCGACTTTTATTCCATCCTAGAGAAATCTACACACTTACGTATACCGCACGAGGCAAATTTCCTAGCGTCTGACTACCCCGGTGAGTGGTACAAGAAGAATCTCGTTGCGATAGGCAAAAACGCATACTAGAAAAGAAAGCACAAAAGAAAAGAGGAGGACGAAAGAAGGAAGAAAACGAATGTGGTGAAGGAGTTCCGGCAGCTGGATAGGTACACACTCGGTACATCACTGTACTCTCCCTTTGCACCGGTATAGCTCCTCTCCGGTGCACTCACCCGAGCGCCCAACCCTCGACCCGACCTCGAGCTCACGGGGTGCATAAAATATTGAAATCGCGCTTATGGCCTCGTGCACACCCTTCTCTTCCTTCGTCTTGCTCTCTAACAGCACCACGCCGGCACTACCAGACCGAGCACCACTCCGAATGTTGGATTGAAACACATTGCCTACGAGATATCGGAGTCGGCTCCTTTCCGGAGGACACTCTGCAACCCCGCCTTCATCGTATATACCAGGAAACACACACTGCTACGATCGCATATATACTAGAGGGCACAGCTTTCAGAGTCGAGTAAAAGAGGAACCCATGCCAGATATATATACTATACACTTTCAACTCGCATTCTTAGGTAGATGTTCTTCACATACATTCCGGTAACCGTCCAAGTCTCAAGAACTAAACGGGCCATCTCTTATTCGAGCGAAAGCGCGTAACCAGCCCCGTTTGACTCACAGCCACGATTTTTATTCCTCGTGTCTGCGCTTTACTTCTGATAGAATGACACACATGGATTATTTTTGGTTTATTACAAGTTTATAATTCTATACGACTGATTAGAAGTCAAAGGAAAAGAGCTTTTTTATTACATTGTATGTATCATATGATTGAACATACCTGGTACTAATTTTACCCTATATTTCTTTTGGAAATATCATAGAAGTAATGATCGAGAAATTCCCAATAAACACAAAGTAGATCGTTGTTGTTATATCACAATTTTTACTCGAGAAAAGTATCTGTAATATAAGAAGATAGCTGTTTATTTTGTGTTAGTGTCCAAGATAGCACCGCCCTTTATTATAATGTAGGTAAAATAACAAGGTCAGATCTCTGCTACGTTTAGACGATCGCCAGTATATCATCTTGTGATTTTTTTTTTTTAACGTAAGAAGAAATCGATAAGAACGATTTAATGTATCGTGATTAAATGAATCTTTTGCCACACATATTATCGAGATTCTGCTAATAAATTTATAATTGTTAGTTGCACCGAATGAATGCAGACAGATATACATATAGATAAATAAGTCTAATGAATAAGTTGGAGAGGTTTATAGCTTTGGATTGGCGGGATGGACGAATGGTTAGGAGGGATGGTATTCAACTCTCTCCTCTCTCCTACTCCTCTGTATCTCTCTGGATCCAATGCACCATAAATCTTCCTCCCAATTTCGGCCGATCGTGACGTATCCGCCGATACGACCTTGCTC